>BTPG01000002.1:223641966-223772885 GCA_036245525.1 Semisulcospira habei | reverse complement strand
AAAGTGATATACTACGTTTCGGCAGTCAACCCTCGATATGTCTCTCAAAATCATTTTGACCACCATGTGCAACCGTGAAATCTGTTTGGCACAATATGCACCGTGCAAAATCCTGACCTTTTGATGATACGGTCAAACAAGGCCACTTTTCATTGTACGCTTTCAAAAAGCTTTGCGTTCGAGCAACCTGCTTGGCTGACGGTTCGTCAGAAGAATGATCAGCATCACAGCTTCGTTTCATTTTTGGCTTATATATCGGATAGGTAGTTTCTTTCTCACTGGTGTAAATCAAAATGGCGTCAAAAGATATCCAAGGGAAATAACTACAAACTGAGTGTCTTTTAACAAAAAAACAAAAAACAAAAAACCCGTCATGACGGTACTTTTAACAACCTGACAGATGATCGTATTCTCAGGCTAAAATCCGTATGAATACGGCCAACTACCATATGGTAGGCAAGCCTGCCTTCTGTGGGTTTGGGAAAGCCCCCATACCCATAAAACTATTTTTGTCATTTTTGGAAACATCTTGGTGGTCTCTCCTGGCTACAAATCTGCTTTAAATGAAGAAAAAAAAGTCACAAAATAGAGTCAGGTCTAAACTTTGTGTTCGCTTGCACAGAAATTGCCAGAAGTGAAGGTGCAGCAAAAAATGTTGAATTACATAATCAGAAGATATAAGACCAGATTAATACACTAAACAAATGCACAGCGACCTTCGTGTATCTAGCTGCTATGACTGCAAATGTTGCAGTATGCAAGGTTAGTTTATTTTTCCAAAAAGAACCTCCCACAAGAATGGCATAACTCTTAAGGCTCACGTGCACATTAATCTGACCTTCGTGACCTTGACCATTCCGACAGGTCACTGAAATAAGTGCTCAAGTGGTCTAACATAATATACAGTGGAGTCCAGTTAACACAAACTCGCTTTACACGAAATTCCAGTTAACACGAACCGTTTTTGCATTCCCGGCCGACGGCCTTCTTATTATGTATTAAAATTTCACTGATAACACGAAATGCTTAACACGAAATTTCGCTTTACATGAAGCTGGTTTCGGTTCCCAACCAGGGCAATTTCACTATTATTCACCTGTTTAACACGAACACAGATTCCATTCACCGAAAACCAATTCACGTCGCTCTCGCGCTGTGGTGGTACAAATGACAGATCAGAGCGAACTCTAGTCTGTGATTGGCTGAATAGCCTTCGGCTGTTGTAATCCGTCTTTTCATTGGCTAGTATTTCTAAACTGTATTCATGTTGTATCATTCGTGTACCAACACAACAATTTTACCGATGCGGGATTGTACTTCAGCCTGTGTTGCTTTTACCTGATGGATTGTAACTTACTATGGATTTTACCTGATGGATTTTACATTAAATACGCGACCTGTACACATTTCCTTTTGTTTTCCTAGGGAGCTGAAGGTATGCACATAAAGTATGATAATGTGCACTTTTAACCTCGTACTCATGCACACGTCTTATACACTTTCTCCTTGAGGGCCGTGATCAATTTTGAGGCCATATTGGTTAACACGAAATACGTTTAACACGAAGTGATTTTCCGTGTCCCCAGAAATTCGTGTTAAGCGGACTCCACTGTAAACAAAGAGTTGGCTTTTGTACCCGCGAACTCATATTTCCTGATCCCCTGTGACCTTGACCTTTCAGAGAGGTAATTTAAATTGGTATGTTCAGAACGGTCTTGCCACAAACTATCCCTGGGCCAAGCTTGAAGACTGTGGCTAAATGGACTCCGTGAAAATGCCAACATTAAAGTTTACCATGGCCACACAACCAGAACATACGTTTGCTTCACACGCGAGCCAACAACTAGGACAATCTTGATTCATCCCTTCGTTTTTGGTGAAAATAAATTCCACAGACAATCAGGCATGGGAATTAGAAAAGTGAAAAAAGTCTGAAACTAGGGGGGTCCGGGGGCATGCCCCCTCGGGAGATTTTAAAATCTAGATTAAAATCTGTGCAATACCGCCATTTTCCCCACACATACAGTGCGCAAGACGGGAAGCGAGCATGAAAAGAGTGCGTTCAGTGTTGTATTGCCCGCTTGCACGGTAAAGTAACGACTGCATTACAGCCGCAATAGGTGACGCGTAACTCTAGCGGGCGGCATATCACTTGAACGAATGCTTCTCAGTGTATAATGACCGATGCTCAGTTACTTTTTGCACCCTAATTTTTTTTTCGGCGGACAATTTTTTTTTTTGGCAGCTGAGCAATATCATTTCGGCGGAAATTTGCCTTTAGGTGGACAATTCACATGCCTGACAATTTTTCCAGACTCCAACCAGTGATTAGGTTGAGTTTTGCAGTCAATAAGTCATATGACCGGAGGAACATTAAATCAATAGGTCATTTTGAAAATCAATAAGTCAACAAAAACAAAACAAAAATCACATTTTCGGCATTTTTCATCGCAATTGATAACTTGACACCGAGTAGCCCATTCAATAGACACAGCGGCTGCGTTTCACTTTGCAAGCACCCAATCAATTTCAACATCCATGTACAGTTCTACCTCAATCACAAGTGCCGTTTTTGGGCGTGGTCTAGTAGTCTGCTCAGTTGTCAAACTTGTCAACACATCTTGGTAACTGGGCCAGCAGACTCTCACTGTTTACGTTTTCGCGGTGCTTGCCTGCCTTTTGGTTACAGTCGAGGCTGTTTTCAGTTAGACTCAGTTTGAGAAACATGAGCATGAATGGCACCAGTCAGAGGCGTAGATTTTCATGAACCCGCAGGCAGAGGGGACTCATGAGGATGCCTCTTGCAGACTTTAGAAACTCACTCTTGCACTGGTTACATTCATCATGCAGCCAACTATACCTGTTATACGCAAGTACATTTGGCAATTTCGGATTTTTATTTGGTTTTTTTTTCTATTTTGCAATCTAATGTAATCAGGTTCGCGTTTCAATGACTTCCATTATAATATGCTTTTTTTCAGTAAACATGTGCAAGCACTGAATTACTGTGCTACAGTGAAGAGCACAATGGTTTTCAGCAACAAGAACCAGTTTTCTGGCAGTACTGATTCAAGCTTTAGTGTCCAGGACACCAACCATAACACATTTTTGTCAAATTGTCATAGACACCTCCGCCCTCTCCTTGAAAACAACAAACAAAGCAAGAAACAGATTGTGGTTGTCAGTATACAAGTAATTATATGATGTGGACTTCAACTACAAGCAAGATCGAGTTACTGATTGTGTAACCATGAAATAAGAACATAGGTTATGTGTGTGAGCACGAAAGACCACTGGTACATCAATTCAGTACAACATCTTACATTACAACATTTTGGACATCATGTAAAAATATGCATATCTCTGCAAAAATTACGAACCGGCAGCACTGACAACAATAAAGCCATTTCCTTTACTTCTATACACATCTATTAAGTATAATGAATATATGTGAATTGCTGAAATGTGTGCAAAAAACTGGCTACAGACATCTAGACCCCCGGCACCCTCATGTGCACTCAGAGGATCAACTTGAAATCAGCATCAATGAGACCAATAAGAGACTTGAAGTTAATGCAGCCTTGGGGACTGATAAGGATGTATGCCTCTTACAGGCGGAAAGTGTTTTGCATCATATTGGACCGTGTACCTAATCAGGGCCCAAGCTTGCAGTATTGTTTACATTTGCTCGAGAGAGAGATCAAGTGTCACCCAAGTACACTGTTGGCATCTGGCCTCCCACCTCCCTAATTTTTAGGATGCACTCTGTTCATTGAGGACTGACTGTGTAGGCCTACAGTGCGCTAGAGCATCAGCGAGTTGGCCATAGCTCTCTCTCTCTCTCTCTCTTGTATAATTAACTCGGCGCGGATCTCGGTGGCTGTCTAAAAAATTAATAAGTCATATGACCGGCTCACTGACAGAGCAATGCGTCATTTCAAATTTGTATGCGTCAATGACCGATGACCAACGAGCATCCTAAACGCTGTCCAACCACCCTGATCTGTAATTTGTTCTGAATCATTCCAGATATCTTTGAGATGTTTTGTCTACCTCTCGTGTTCACACATTTTCACTCAGTTGCCAGGTTTATCTCATCTTCTTTGGCAGCCAAACTCTGACAAACGGTTTAGAAATTCAAATACAGTTGAATCTCCAACATAGTCTTAGCTGGCAGAGCTTTGTAATGATCATTTCAAGGGACTTTAGCCTGGTCTGACTCAAAAGATTGCAGATTTCCGATCCAAACTAAATGGGAACCAACTAGGAAAAAAGGATTGATTGTACATTGCTTAACGTCCCGACAGCAACAAGGCTTTCTCAGGACATGCCTGCACTGCTTGTGAAAAAAAAACTAAACAGAACATTGAATGTATGTCGCCAGCCGGTCAAATACATTAAATAAACCTAACACATGGGGCCTAAATAAAGCTAAGACCATTTAGCAACACACATCCAATATCAAGAGCTACAGGCAGTGCAGACAGTAGGGAGAGTTTTAAAAAGGCAAATACAGGAGAATGGACCTCGGGTAGACAGAAACACATGCCCCAGAATAGAGAGAAAAACTCACCCTGTGGGGCTGACCAGGGTGACCCTGGGAACTAAAAAGTACCTAACCCCACCCAAGTCCCCCAGGGCAGACCCGGGTGGGGGAGGAAAAAAGGAAGGCAGCCCATTGGAAAAATTGTCATACATACATACCCTGAAAATATTCTATGAAAATTTAGATGAATCTCAATTATGACTGTTAGGGCTCCTAAAAAATCGGACGATTCCCATGCCTGATTGATCTACATCTAATTCATAAGAATTAACTTGAATGTCAAGAATCCTGAATATTCTAATTCCTCTTTAACCCATTTCGCCCTAGCACCCTACAGCAGAGGTGGATTGACCATGATAATTAAAGGGTAATGCTAGGATAGCTTGGTGCCTAGGCACCAAGCTAATCTAAATCTGGCACTACCCTTGAATTATCATGGTCAATCCACCTCCTGCAACAAGTAACACTTCCAAAATTTGGGAAAAGCACCCTTCAGACTAAAAGGGTTAACTACCAGCGGCCAAACTTTTAGTGTGACTAGTAACTTAGCACATGACAAATATCAGAGCATGGAATTACCCGTACTAAAAAAAGAGGAAAACCCCTTTTCACTAGGGGGGTCCGGGGGCATGCTCCCCCGGGAAAAATTTGAAAATTTACATTAAAATTTGTGCAATCTGGTTCATTTTAGAGAGAAACTGAGCAGTTTAACCAACTAAAAATCTTGACTTTTTTCTTATTTTTTGGGTGCACTTTTCATTTTCTTTTGTGTGTCAAAGGTTTAAAAGTATACTAAAACTTAAAATAAAGTATTCAACAGAATATATCCACATTTTTATTCAAAATACATCTGAATGTCTTTCCATTTTTTTATTTTTGATTTTATATATATATATATATATGACTAAGTGCCAAAAGGTGAGCAAAAAGTGAGTGATCTCTTTTGCGGGAAACTAAAATCTGTTTAAAAAGACATGTGTTGACTTTAACAAGTGCAATGTGTGTGTGAATGATTGAAGATATACTGGCAATAATTTATGCACCTAACGTAAAGCCGTTTGGTGAGTATACTGTAAAACGCCAGAATTCACCAATAAAAATCGGCCCGGGAAAGCGGACAACGATTTGACGTCGGTCTTTTTTTTATTTTGCGTGTTTAAGCAACAACAACAAACCTGGTGCTAACCATGCCCATATGTTCAGGGAATATTGATCTTATAATCCGTGTATTTCCAAGATTTGAAGGTAAGCCATGCTATTGTTTATTGCTCTTGAAAGTAGCCTCTGTCGGACGTCAGGTTTGTCGCAACAGAAGCATCTTAATTTCTGCGAACTTGTGCTAGAGAAAGGCACGCTGACCCAAACCGGAAATGGCGTCATTGCGTTGTTTTGCTTTCGTTGAATATTTGATATGCTTCAAATTTACTTTTCCGTCATAGTTTTCTAAGCTGGCAAAAAAATTGTGAGCGGCCAGTTTTTGTCGCAAGATCTGACGTTCAACTATTTGACAAGTTTAACGAAGTTGTTTTGTTTTTTTGGTCTACGACCGTCCGGTTATGACAGATGCATTATGGGCCACATTCCAGCGTGGTTGTTTTAAATGTCCGGTCTGTCAATGGAGAGCTACAACTCGTGACATTTTGTCGCAACCGTTTTCATAAATCTGACGTTCGATCACTTCTGACGTTCGACTGTAATTATAGACAATATTATGAGCCAAATGTTTATTTTATAAATATTGTAAGCGACCATTTTCAAGAGTTTGAATCGCCCGACACTCCAGTACCGATTTTAGGCAGTAGGTTAGAGAATGAAGATGATTTCTTGTGATAACAAGTTTATTGCGACGACCGCTGCTGTAGCAACATTTGTTGCTGCAATCCTGACGTTCAACACATATGGATTGTAGAATTTTTTTTGGGGAGAAAACACTGCTAAAATGAGCCATTATGGACGAGTTGCATAGCCGTTAGGACCTTCTGAATCTGAGGGTCAGAGTTAAAATAATGCACTCAGCCTGTACACAGATGAAATTTATTTGAATATTTGTTTTATTTTTACAGGTGCAGACTGTTTAGCACATCATGTTTTATCATGTATATTACATCAGAAAGTTGTATGCAGTTTGTTCTTCATATCTGTTTAGTTTGTTAAATATTGTGCTTGAAACTGGGGGAAAGGCTTTGTGTTTGTGGCTTCTGATAAGTATCCTGGGGATATCTGCTGCAATCCTGATGTTCGACCTACGTTACAAATTCTGTCCCTGACTGCCAATAAATATATTTGGGCAGCAAAGATGACTCTCATTGTGCTCTTCTGTGTGCATGTATTCCTGTGAGTGGTATACATAACACGACAAAGTGGGTTTTTCTTGCTTGTAGGATATTTTAAAACTTGAATATGGTCGGATGTCAGGTATTGCAACACAAATCATGTTCAGGGATTAGAACATTCTAAGCCAAAGAGCAGTAATTGTTTGGATAGGTCAATTTTGACCACTACTTATTATTTTAACTGTTTGGAAACAGATTTGTGTTTTTTATCCCACCAATTTAGAGGCACTATGTCGCAATACCTGATGTCCAACATATCCAGACTTAAAATTTTTAACAGCCATTTTCTCAAAAACCATTTCAGATATTATCTTTTTCTTTTACAAACACATTACCAATACAGTTTACATCACCCAAATACATTTTCTGGTACTTTATGTCAAACTTTGATTTTCAACCCAGTTGTCCTCTTTGTGAGATCACCTTTTGGCACTTAGTCATATATATATATATATATATATATATATATATATATATATATATATATATATATATATATATATATATATATATATATATATATATATATATATATATATATATATATATATATATAAATTCTTTAATAATCTCTGATTAATCATGTGTAAACATGGATTCCTTTTCTGTCTTATTTAATACTATGTACCATGGTCACTGAACTGAAGAAAGGTTATATAGATTTTTCTTCAACATACTTTGATCAAACTTTTACTGGAAAAAAATACATTGTATTTAATTTATTCACCACCAACAGTAGTATTTCCAGTGGCACTGCATTTAGCTTTCTTGTGTTTCGCTGTAGACACGCGAGCAGCAAGAGCTACGCGGCCGCGTAGTTAATATCAACTCTACACAGTTCGCGGTAATACGCCAGCCCCCAGGCCGCTAACTTGCGAATATACTGAGCGCAGAGCTCGTCGTTTATGCTTTTCTCGAGCCAAGTCCATCTCCAAATATTGTTGGCTCCAGAATCGTCTATTCTGTCTCCGCGTTTAAAGTATTTTCTCAGTCTTCGCCATATTTTGACCAGACTGGCTATGACTATAAAGACCGGAAGCGACCTGTGCGAGCTAAAGCTAACGCCTCGCTCAATTTTTAATACGCTGTTTGGGGATATCCGCCATGTAAAGATCGCGAAATACGGTATTGGAATAGTGACTTTACGATTTTGTTTTCGGCGGAATTTTTTTTCTTCGGCGGAATGGCAGTTTCATTTAACTCTTAATCACCTATAAGAACATACACTGTCTATTCTCCTGTACCTAGAAGATAGTAAGAAAATTACTGAGAAAATGGGTTACTTCACCAAAGCGTCTATAACTTTTTTGAATAGACAGATATTTAAGTCTGGTTTTTTTTTCTTAGCTGACATATGGATGGATAGTATTTTATGTTGTGGTGGAGTGTAATTTGATACCTGTTCATATTATTTACTGTAATTAATTACAGGTAAATTAACTGAAAAAATGCACCTTGATTATTTTGATATGACAAACAAAAGACGTAAAACTGAAAAATGTGTCGGTGGGCGAAAATATGAAAGTGTGTGATAGTGGAGTGAGATAATTTTACATTAGTGATCACTATTACCAGGCAATCCACTGATAATCCTTCAGGTAATCGAAGTGCACGTATCCCCGTCGGCGGATGTTGCTACAAATTGATCGCCAAGTTCGTCTGTTTAGTCGAAAATTTCGAACATTTCAGCAGGGAAATACTGATAAAAATAATCAAGTGGTGTCGCTTCCAACTCAAGTGGAGTTGTTAGGCCCACATATCGCGTGAAAGGCTGCAAAAAAGTCTGAAATTGGCCGCTGATGCCAGATAGCATCGCCGCCGCCATTTTGCAGTCGTCGCTTCGGTAAACACTGCTGAAATACTCCGGTATTTTCGTCATCCCAGTCCGACAGATCGCTAGTATGTACACTAGATGTACACTAGACACACTTATGTCACTTCCCTCTGGCTCTGAAACTGGATAATTGCCAATTTACTCCGAAATAGCGGTAAACTCTGGGTCACTGTCGTGTATGTCACCATGTTTGCAAACACGTGCGTTAGCGAGCAGCTAGGTGCACGGTAAAACTCTCCCAATTCGACACACACAGTGGCTTAGAGCGCATGCCCAGTGTCTAAAGTTAGTTTGACCTTGCCCCCTACGGTATACAATCTCACCTTCTTCACAGAAGAACCCACCAACGTATCACATGACTTCTAAATTTAGTACCGAGGACGGGCGTCTATGGGCGCTTTAGGTAAAGACCCGGAGGGCGTTTACGGGCGTTATAGGTGATTAAGAGTTAAGCGGAAATCCACCAAAAAGAGGAAAATTCCATGCTCTGAAATATGCTTTGTACTTACAGTCAGACTCTTTCTGTCTGATGGCGGTGTCTTGGAGGCACGCCCAGATACTTTCTTGCCCACCACCAATGTAGCTGGGGAATCTGCATGACCAGTTGTGGGTGCCTGAACACGAGCAAGGGTCCTTGGTGTCTTTGGCGTTTTGCCCAACATCTGAAATCATTACACAGTAAAACATGTCTCAACACATTCAACCCTGACACTACGGATCTACCACGACAGTTTAAGAGTGATGCCAGAGTAGCATGGTGCCAAGCTATTCTGGCACCACCATTGAATTATTTGGGTCTAGCCGTCTCCTGAGCACGTAGTAGTCTAAAGAGGACAACAACAAAAAATTCCATGTGTTCACTGGAAAACGTCTTTAAAGCTCACTTCTATTCCTGAAATATTGTAATTATTTAATAAGATTTTTCCCCCCCCCCTCACTTTTAAACCAGATTTATTTGTAAAGGAAACTTTATAAGTTATTGGTCGGAGGGGTCCGTGTAGCAAACCCCTCCGACCAATAACGTATTTGTTTTCCTTCCTTCGTTTATCGTTTAGAAAAAAATCCAGTTTATGAAGACAGCCGCTTTGAATATACATGTTCTGCCGGGGATTTCCAGTCTTTACAAGACAGAGTGTGACGTAGCATGATTCCGTGTGAAGCACAAGTTTCGCGAGTAAAAAGCTAATCTTGGCTGTGTACAGAATGATTCAAGCTGCAGTGTCTACAAAAGGTCGTCAAAGTATGACAGTGACAGTGCTTTTTGACTGCTGTGTGATTCAGAAAAATTAAGAACTTTTTGAAGAAGCGATCGGCATTTGACCACTGATGTGACAGCTTGTGCAAGTTAGCATGGTGCCTTGTGCTTTTAGATTCAAGATGACTGAAGGGGATGCTTCGAGTGTGCAGCAGATTGTCGTTATATTCTAAAGTGTCATGTGTGTTTGGATATCTGGAAAAAGGAATACCAAAAAACGCTCGTTATTAACAGCAGGCCTAGTGCCGAGATGGATTTAAGGTAAGATTTTATTTTACAGTGTTGACATTATGTCAGATAATCTTCGAAAATTCGTGAGATGATTTTCTTCAGATAGTCCCGTATTGAGTGATGTGAAGAGAGAACTTTGGCAATATCGTGCTTTGTGTATAGTGTTGCTGGGTGTGTATTTTCGTTTTATTTCTTGAATTTGTTGCTCTGTGCTTTGGTGAAATTGTTGCATGTTGGTGGCTGAGCAGACGACTGTGTTGTTTGCAGGGATTGCTGTCTCCGATTGGTTAAAAAAAAAATCAGAAGCTATTTTTGTTCAGTGGTTTCCCGAACTTTAAAAATGCTTGGCGCATGGCGATGAGATGGATTTGGCGAAGGCTTTTGCTGTTTGCGCTGTGTAATTAGTGGTGAAATATTGTTTAAGTTGGCTCCTCACGTCGTAAAAAAATAAGGCAGAGGATGTGTATTACGTCAAATAGGACTACTTTAGTGCGTTTTTTTCCTGCTATTTTGTCGAACCGAGTTGCTATCAAGACTCGAAAACGAGGTCCTAATGCGTCATCGCGAGAGCTATAACACGTCCGCCATTTCTCGCTACAGGGATTTTTATATCACGGTCACATGGTACAGTTTGCGCTAAAGTGATTGGTATTGTGACGTAGGGAGGAAAAAAAAACATTGCATGTCAGTAGTGGTTTTTGTTGTGACAAGTCCTGTAGGAATCATCCAGTGATGTCGTTTTTGTCGGCAAATCGGCCATTCACCATTCCAAAATGTCCGAAAGAGTGACGTTCTGATCGGTCCGCTGTCCTAAGGTTTTAAGCCTCATTTGGCCACCCTTTGTACGTTTTTTGTTTGCTTGTCTCATGTCTGTTTCATTATTATTGCTTCTGGCCATATTAATTTCCTATCGGATAAATAAAGGTGTTATGAGTTACGAGTTATTGTCGAGCATCGCGTATCGGAAGCGCCAAGCAGACGACAAATGCATCAGCAGAGAGAGAGAGAGAGAGAGAGAGAGAAACTCCCCTTGCTGCTAACGGCGTGCTTCCGGCATTACCATTTTTCGAAATGCCGCCGAAAAAGAAACCAAAACTTATCAGTGGCCAGCGCTTCCTCTCGTTTGGTGTTGGAGAGAAAGATGTCATGCCAGTACAATTTTTTGTTTTGTTTTGTGTGTTAATTGAATTCCATTCTAGTCATTTCATTAAGTTTTATGTTGTTTTGTTGTTAATAAATGTAAATAAATTTTTTTCTTCAGTGTTCTGTGTGTGGTATTAGTTGCAACATTTTTCTAGCAACATCACTGATCATCATGACAAAAAAAAACCTGACATGCAATGGGTTAATTTTTTAGAAATGCTCAAAATGAAACCAAATGAGGGATGTGGAAATCAGTGATATATGAACAGACAAACCTTAGCTGATTTTAGTGCTGCACCCTTCTTCTTGACAACCACTTGCTTTGGTGCAGGCTCTGATTCACGAATGACAGTACCAGTCACTGCGATACCGCCCTTGACAATGTCTGACCACAGTTTCTTGCCAGGGGTCTTGCGAGCAGGTGATTTCTTATTGCTTCTGGGTGTTTTGGAACCCTGTTGAACAGCAGGCAACTTAGGAGTCACATCTTTTCCGTGGATGGCCTTCAGAGCAACAAGCTTCTTGAGATCAGGCGTAGGCGCGACCAGCTTGGCCACAGGGCTTACCAGCTTGGCAAACTCTGCTTTCTTGGAGGCAGACTTCTTCCTGGATGCTGCTGTGACAGGTGTGGGTTTAGATGAAGCTGGGGTGCTGGACTTTGATTTTGTTGAAGTGGGGGTGGTGGGGTTTGTCACTTTAGGTGATCCCGCTGTGGGTGTCTGGAACATTTCTGCAATTCCTGACAGGTTGGCCACACCTTTCTTACTGGACTTGGGTGTCTTCGTCAGTCTCTTGACCAGTCCTGGGCTAGCTCTCTTGCAGAACTTTAGGGCTTTGGCCGAGGCAGGTGTTTTGGATTTGTTTGCCTTGGGTGAAGACTTAGCAAGTGAGGCAGCCTTGGGACTGGCAACTGCATGCAAAGCCACTGGTGTCTGCCGCACTCTAGACAGTCCCACAGGGCTAGGGGTTGATGAAAAGACAGTTTTGGGCACCTTTGTCTTGGGGGTCCTCATGAGCCTGGTGATGCCCTTTGGACTCGGAGTGGCTTTGGCTACAGGAGAGGCTTTAGGTGTTTTCATCAGACGGGCAATTCCAGATGGACTGGAGGCAGCAGCTGGACCTGCTTTAGGGGTCTTCATGATCCTCTTTATTCCAGATGGGCTCACACTCATGCGACATGTCTTGGGAGTTTTGAAAATGCGCTTGATGCCTGTTGGTGACACACTTGTGCGCGTTTCTTTTTTACGTGACTGAGTTCTGAGTTTCTTGGCGGCAGGTTGAGCAGCGGCAGGAGACAGGGCCCGTTTGTTGCTAGCAGCAGTGTCACCGCTTGTTTCCGCAGCTGCTGCTGGAGACTTGGCTGGTGTTTTTTTGCCAGGAGATTTCTGCTTAGAGAATGGGACTTTGGGGCTCGCAACTGGACTCTTGGCAGGTGATGTACGTACTGGTGATTTATTTGCTGGGCTCTTAGGTGTTTTGGCAAGAGATTGCCTGGCAAGTGACCTTCCTCTAGGAGTTTTTGGACTTGTGGCAGCAGGTGGTGGGCTCAGCGCTGGGTCTGACTGCTCAACTGCTGGTGTAGCCAACTTTGGTGTCTTCGCAGGTGATTTACCCTTTTGTGACTTGGCAGGAGAGACACTTGCTTTTCTTGCTGGAGTTCCTGCTTTTGGAGATTTCACAGGTGATTTGCTCTGTCGTCGTGGACTTACCTGGTTGTTTACAGGGCTTGGGCTTCTGGCTGACATTTTCTTTGCACTTTTTGGAGATACTCTGTTGACTGCTGGGCTTGAACTTCTTGCTGGAGTAGCCACTGCCTTAGGGGATTTTACTGGGGACCTACCGTTTCTTTTAGGGTTCACAGTCACGGCTAGATTTTCAGCAGGATTAGATGCTGCAGGGCTCCGAGTCACTGCTGTGGCAGTGGTTTTAGATGTCTTGTCTGGTGACATGCTCGGTCTGCGTGGGGTAGTTGTTACTCTGGAAGGAGTTGTAGCTTTGGGAGTTTTCGCTGGAGAATTGCTCTGGCGTCTTGGTGTAATGCTGGTCGCAAGTGGGCTAGGGCTTCTGGTGGGGTTACCTGGCTTAGAACTTGGGGATTTGGCTGGGGTCGCTACTTTAGCTGCGCTTGTTGGTGACTTGCTTTGACGGTTGGGGCTGGCCTTGGTAGCAACTGGACTTGGGCTTTGAGAAGGACGAGCTGCCTGCGGGCTTGGAGGTTTTGTAGGGGTGGCTGCCTTTGTCACTCTTACTGGAGACTTGCTCTGTGGTCTTGGGGGGCCCTTGGCAGAAATAGGGCTCTGACTTTTGGCAAGACTGGCTGGCTTGGGGCTTGGGGTCTTCGCTTGTGCTGCAACCATTGGACCCAAGGGTTTGGCCGGGGTGGCAGCTTTGGTTGATCTGGCTGGAGATTTGCTCTGAGCTCTAGTGTGACCAGCTGCTTTGGGTGTTCTTGTGGGAGACTTACTCTTACTTCTAGGTGTGGCCTTGTCAGCAAGTGGGGTTGGGCTTCTGGCAGGAGTGGCTTCTTTGGGGCTAGGGGCTTTAGATGGAGTGGCTACCCTAACAGGAGATTTGCTCCCACTCCTTGGGCTTGTCTTGGGTGATGCAGCAGGGCTCTTGCTACGGACCGGTATAGCAACTCTTGGTGTCTTCACAGGTGATCTGCTCTGTCGCTGTGGTGTGACTGGTCTGGCTGCAGGAGATGCTCCTTTTGGAGACCGGGCCGGGGAGGCAGTCTTTGTGGGGGTCTTCTTCTGTGCTGGACTTGTGGATGTAGCTGGTGTGGCATCTCCAGCAGATGCTGGTTGTGGTAATGAAGCTGGACTCTTGGCTGGTGTCCTCGGTGAATTCTTGACTGAGGCTGGGCTGACACTCCTGCTCCTGGGTGATGGAGATTGCTGCCCGACTGGCGTTTTCTTTGAAGATACTGGGCTAGCACTTCTGCTTCTCTTACCCGGGGATTTTGCAGGGTTTTTTTTTACAGATGGAGGGCTCAGTGGCTTCTCAGGGCTTTGAGCAGTCACAGCTTCAGCAATGGCCAGGATGTCGTTGACAGAGAATGATGTACTGCCAGGAGTATTTTTGCCCACTGTTCTGCTTGGTGACTTCTTACCAGAAGCCATGCTTTCACTCTGTGAGTTCTTGCCAGATTTTGGTGTTGACGGACTTGCCACCACTGCAGTTCCTTGGCTAGCAAAGATGTCAGGAGTGGACACAGACCTGCGTTTTAACGTGGATGCAGGGGTGGCCATCTTCTGACTTGCAAAAATACCTGGGCTGCCCTCCTCCATGATGGCCACGGCTTTAGCATTCCTCCTCAGTAGTGACTGAGGTGTTGGAATAGGCGGCAGTGGCAGGGATTTGCGAGGTGTAGCTCCTCTTTTGACTGGCGTCTTGGGTGGGAGGTTCTTGTCAAAGTGTTCAGGACTCAACTGGGGTCCGAACGACACTCGCTTCTTCAGCATAGCTGCCCTTGGGGAGAGGTTTTCTTCTGTTAGAGGTCGAGACTTGCGCCGTAAATCAGAGATACTCTTCCGCAATTCCTTCCGGGTGGGGTGGTAAGGGCTGCTAACCTGTGAAAATTTACAACTAATAAGTATTGGTTAACATCTGAACTACACGGGCCATTGTAATGCAATTCACTGAATAAAGTAAAACTATGACAAAGCCTTTATAGCCCACATACACAACCAGTCCACATAATTAATCTGACCATGACCTTTCCAATAGGTCACTGCAATATATGCTGAAATCTTAAACTCCCAGAACTAAATGACTTCCATTCTGCAGAATTCTACAGAATGTAAGCCATTTAGTTCTGAGAGTTTAAGAGTGAAGTATCTTACACAAGTAAAGGACTGGCTTTCATACCTGCAAAATAATTTGGTGTCCAACTAACTGACGGACATCAGACCATGGCGGACAGACAAGAACAGGTCCATTACATAGACTTTTGGCTTTTACATGCGAACCCAAAAAGAAAGTAAAGTTCAACCTACAAACAATATTGTTTTATTTTCGAGGGAATGTTTGTTAATACTGGATAACAGATATGTTTTGCTCAGTCTCATGAGTTACAAGCAAATTGGTTTCACAAGAAATGCAATTTGAAAGACAAAATGATATTATACCCAACTTATGTGACGTGCAACTCTGTGCAAGTTATGTGTATAAGATTAACTGGTAATTTTCAGGCTGTTTTGTGTTTCAGACTGAAATGAAGTGTTACCTTAGCAGGTTTGGCCCTAGGACTTTTCGGTGACACTACTGCCATAGTGGTGCTTCCAGGGATAGCACCAAGTGACTTGCCACGGACTGGGGTGTTTTTCTTATAGAAGCTGGATGGGGACAGTCCATCAAGCAGGTCAGCCAAAGGGTCAGCTGCAGTGGCCGTCTTACTGCTTGAGGGTGTCCCTTTCTTGGGTGGAGTACGTGAGGGGGAGACATTCTCAGAACGAGGAGACAGAGGCTTCTTGGATGGTGAACCCTTGGTGCTCATTGGTGTTGGTGGTTTTGACTAAAGACAAAAAAACAATGCACATTCAAGAATTTGTATGACAAACGTAAACACACATCCCAGCTGCCAGCACAGTGCAAAAAGTACAGCACTGCCCGTGCTGCAGCTAAAGGTTTGCCTTTTGGACCCGATCCGTAAATGCCCTTAATCGCAAACAACATCAATCTAAAAGATAGCTGAAAAATTGGTAGATAAGTAATGATGCAGACCTGCCCACCCCCTTTTTGCAAATTTGGGGGACCACAAAGGCCAAAATGTGGGATTTGACATCAAAATGTGGGAATTCACTGATCGCACAAAGAAAAAAACGAAGCAATAATAAACGACCACCGCTCCGTGTAGAATGAACTAAAGCAAGTCATAGGCTTTTTTTTTTCCATCGTCAGTTGTTGTGTCTTTCCGCTCAGACATGATGCCGGCAGAGCATGTAACATGAGGCTGACATGTACGAGTAAATTTGGCGGACAAAGGTCTCGTGTTGTCTCACTTGAAGACTGAGAACACCGAGGGAAGACCGCGAAGACTGAATAATTATAAAGCGCAAACAACGCGCAAAAACACATCTCTGCGATTTTGACTTGTCACAATGCGTGAATCGGGATCAAAATCGGGGAATGCGTGAATCGGGTCTGAAATGGATGAAAATCATGCAAAATCCATGATGGTAGGCAGGTCTGAATGATGTTGCACTTACATTATAACTATGATACTGCAGCTCAGTTTCACTAACATCTGATGCATTCTTTCGCTCTCTGCTTTGAATTCAGTTTTTTAATCCAATTATATTAATTACATTAATTAGGCCATAAACAAGCAGGTGTAGAATATTGTGTGGTTAATTAACACTCACACCTCACTGTTAATATCAAGTTTATGAAACATGAATAGGAAATAAATATGTTCACCATAAGTAAATTTAATGACACGCAAAAGAAATGCAACATCATTCAAGTCATTGGAAACACTTGGTGACATGTCGCCACCACAAAGTCTGCTCCTAATCGGCTATGGTAAACACAAAGGGTTGCTATAACAGCCTTCACCATGACCCAACGGGGAACCTCAAGTATTGTGGGTGATCGTAAACGAGGCTTGCTTCCGTTTTCTATCGGCCACTGAGCAAACTTCGAATATGTTTGAGTGATTCAAATTTTCCAAGCGAGACTTTGTTGACAATGATGACCGACGAGACATTAGACCCATTCATCCAGGAATACCTTATGGACGATGAAGACTTTCTCGGCTTTTTGCCAGAAGACTTAAGACCAAGGGGGGTGGGAGATGGTGGTGATGGACTGGGGAGTGTTTCTGAATCGAGTGCCAGTGAAGCAGAGAACGCAGAAACGGTACCTGATGGACACAGGCATCAAGAGTAAAATAGTAAGCATAATCTTTCACTCTCTAAAGTCTGCTGATTATTATTTTTTTGTTGGGATAAGAACACCGATAACACAATTTGAAGAATTGTGACAATCTTTATTCATCTATTTACATACATGCCAAATTTCACAATCATACATAGAAAAATGAACAAGTCGTAGGCTTTTGAAATAATTAGGACAGCGTTGGGTGCCCACTCAAAATGTATTTTTTCGAAAAATACTTACCAATGGCTTTACTAACAGGAAGGTACGCTTAGCTTACCAATTTCAGGAGGGTTCCGCCCCCTATGCATCTCCCACGTGTTCACTTTGCAGGAAAAACGCACGCCATCATGTGTTAACCCATATCATACTGAGGCCAAAAGCTTGAAATTTGTACACTGCCATATGCAAGCTACATTATAGTACTTACAGATAAGAATATAGACCAATGGCTTTAGTTCAAGCGTGGTGCCAGAATAGCTTGGCGCCTAGAGGCGCCAAGCTATTCTGGCACTACCCTTGAACTATTTTAGTCAAACTTATTTCACCCACTGGTGTATTCCGAATGATAAGGGTTTAGCTATCAAGGACCCCCATGCCCGACAATTTCAGCTAGGCATACCTATCGCACCTGTGGCACCAGGAGGGAGTGTTGCGCTGCCAAGATGTCCCCCACTAGGGCCAGGCTGTTGTGCTAGCCGGATAGGTCCCGCAAGTAGAGGTGGGCGAAGGTGGATCACCCCGCCAAGCCACCTCAACGTCTCTCCCTGCGCAAGGTGGTGCTCGCAGCCCCTCCTCCGCTCTCATGTGCCCAGATGCGCATCGCCCTCGCCCGCTCCTCTCTCTCTGGGCGTGTGGACTGAGCTCCTGATGCCTGGACTCGCCTAGGGAGCACGCCCCGTCGTGGGTGGACTGGCAATTCCCTTCCCAAAGGTGGGGCAGGGCTCCGGGATGCACTCGTCTGTGCCAGGATGTCACGTCTGCCCGGCAAGGAAAGGCGCCCGCGTCTGAGTGGCTCAGTTCTGCACAGGTAAATCCCAACGCCCGGAGGGGTCCTGTTGGTGGGACTCCCAGGACTGGTATTTCGCTGGAGCTGGCGGACGGTCACAGCTGAGGTGCGGCCGCTGGGGCCGGTTCTTGGCCAGCACGTCGGGTCGGTGAGGAGCTGTACCAAACCATCGGACCTGAACTGGAGACAGGTTGGTCGCCCCGTGAAGGCGTGGATCTCGGTCACCCTGAACGCCATGGCGAGGGCGAGAAGGAAGCAGGTCTTCCTGGTTAGGCCTCCGAGGCACGCTGGGGGTGGAGGCTTGAACCGCCCCATGTTGAGCCAGGTTAGCACTCAGGACAGGTTCCATCGAGGGATCAGTGAGCGGGAACCGGTTGCTGAAGATCCAGGCGCGCCATCAGATCCGAGCGTTCCTTGCAGGACCCCGGGTCAACCAATGGCATGGGTGGGACCCAAAAACAAGTCGAACCTAAAGTGAGGGTCTTGGGGCACTTTATGGGGCACTTTATAAGTGAAAAAAAAAACACTTTTCAATCGGGAAATCTGGCTGTAGCTGGAAAAGTCCCGCACATGCAATGGCCTTCAGCTCCAGCCAGTTGTGTCTGCATGGTCCAGCGGACAGCTGCCCGAGGTTGTGACGAACTCCGGCAGCAGCAGTGCTCCCCAGCCGGAGAGGCTCGTGTCAGTGCAGATGGAGAGCTGGGGCGGTGGGGAGAAGAGTGGAACCCCCAACGCTAATCCGGACCTGTCTGTGCCAGAGGAGGAGCAGATGCAGCTGGATCGGTCGAGCCTGCCGAGGGGTAGGTGGTCCGCTGCTGCACTTAGAGACACTTGAAACGCCAACCCCACTATCTTCTGAATCCGCCCTTCGGGGAGCCGCACCCAGTATAGGTCAGTCAGGAACTCCATTCCTAGGTGAATAACCTGCGTGAGGGCACTAGATCAGACTTGCCTCCTTTGACTAGGAATCCGAGCTGGCGGCGCAGGGTCAGCAAGGAGTCCCCGTCCTCCTTCGAGGCTGTTGACATCTAGTTACGGAGGAGCAGATCGTCCAGATAGTTGGAAGTTGGGCTTGAGGCCATCTGTCTGAACCTGCAGACGACTCCGTCAATAATCCTGGTGAAAAACCCCCAGGCTGAGGTTGAGTCCGAAGGCCAGCGCCCGAAGCAGGAAACCACTCTGCGGAAGGCGAAGCGAAGACATCGACGCGAAGTCCTGGTGTTGCACCGCCACCCTCAGGGCTCTGGCTGTCTCCATCTGGAAGCAAGGGGCTAAAATGTCCCTGTTTAGCGCCGAAAGGTCTATGACTGGACACCCATGCCGCAGTGATCACCCGAAGGCAGCCTGGTGAAGCTGTGCCCCTAACGAAACCGGGAGCGAGGAACCAAGTCCAAGCAGGGAGTCCCGCCGCATCCAGTTGCAATTGGAGGCAGCCGCCATGGCGTTAACCGAGGAGTGAACTGCCGCTACCAGCACCAAGTGTATGCTGCGGAGAGGAGCTGAGGCTCACAGGTGTCCTCAAGGCATCTTACCACCGACTGCGACGCCATCTCGAGGAAGCCTGCACCCTCCAGGTAGTTCTGGACCAGCCTCGCAGTCTTCTTCAACCGCGTGGGATCTGTGGTCGTCGGCCTCGGGGGGCCGCCGTCTGCAACAGCGCCGCCCTGTCTAGAGCTGGTAGGGGATAGGAGAACGCCTTGGAGAATCCTGCATACCACTGCTGGCGGAGCTGACGTCCATCCCCGCCGGCCATCTGGCGTCTGAAGAAAAGATCTGGTCACCGCAGCTGTCCCCTATGAGGTGCGTGGAAACCGCCTTCGTGAGGTCCTGAACGCCGGCAGCTGAGGGAGAGACTGTCTCTCTGGGGGGGGGGGGGGTTTGATTGATTGATTGTACATTGCTTAACGTCCCGACAGCAACAAGGCTTTCTCAGGACGTGCCTGCACTGCTTGTGAAAAAAATAAATAAATAAACAGAACATTGAATGTATGTCGCCAGCCGGTCAAATACATTAAATAAACCTAACACATGGGGCCTAAATAAAGCTAAGACCATTTAGCAACACACATCCAACATCAAGAGCTACAGGCAGTGCAGACAGTAGGGAGAGTTTTAAAAAGGCAAATACAGGTGAATGGACAAAGGGTAGACAGAAACACATGCCCCAGAATAGAGAGAAAAACCCACCCTGTGGGGCTGACCAGGGTGACCCTGGGAACTAAAAAATACCTAACCCCACCCAAGTCCCCCAGGGCAGACCCGGGTGGGGGTCTCTGGGGGGGGGGGGGGGGGGGGGGGAGAGGCTGCGTTCAGGGAGCAGTGAGTTTGAGAAGTCGGAGCTGCTCAGACAGATGAACCCGAACGGGAAGACAGCATGCTAGGGGACGCCGAGCGGATGTCCACCTTCCCTAGGGCAGACACCGAGTCCTCCAAGTGGAGGCTGAGGGCCTCATTGTTGTTCCCTGCGGACAGCGGAGGGGAGGCTGGAACAGGGACGCGGGGAATATTCCGCCGAGTCTGAAGACCGACTGCTCACTGCGAGGCCCCGATGCTGTGGGTAAGGGCGCCCATCCCGAGCGGGACAATGACATGTCGATTGGCTGCTCCGAGAGGTCGCCGCGCCAAAGACTGCCGCTGCAACGGAGTAGAGTCCTACCTACAGCTCGGGAAGGCCGAGCGGGAGCGAGAGGTATTTTAACGATCCTGGGGTCTGATGTTGTCATCATGACGAGACTCCTGGCCGCGTGAAAGGACGGAGCTAGGCCGGCGGATCCATACCGGAAACATCCTGGTGCTGACGGGGCCGCGCATCCCAGTCCTTCCCGGCGCACCTCTCTGTCGGGGCTGCTAGTCCCAACCAGCCAGGGAGCTTCCTCACTGTGTGGAGCGGCGACCTTGGCCGCTGAGAGGGGCTCTCGTTGCTCCTAGAGCGGGAAGGCGGGGTTCCGGCGGCCAGGGTTCGACGGAGAAAGATGTCTCGTCAGCGACTGACCGGCTCCTTCCTATCTCCGTGGAAGGCCGAAGAGCCGGAAGTCTGGAAACGGAGCAGCTCCTCACGTTAGTGGCTGAGTCTTTCCCCCTTCCGAGTGGTGGTCTCGGGATCCAGGAGCCTGCTCAAGTCACTTGTCAGGCCGATGACTGGCCGGGACGAGAAGAGGTTCAACGCTGCGAACACGAGCCTGTCTGATGACCCGGAGTGGAAACGGGAGCCGTCCCCTCATGCCCGGCATCTGTGCCCACGATGTCGCTCCTGGCGCGGCACGTGTGAGCTAGGTCGGCGATCCTGAATCGAGCCTTTCCGACCTGACGTGGCCGCATGTCCCGTCCGTGTCTGCCTGAACCTGTCAGCCAGGCGAGCTCCCTCCGGCAGCGGAGCTTACTTCACAGCGTGGTGACCGAGGCCGCTGGGGTGCCCCTCTTATCGCCCCAAAACTCGACGAGGAAGCATGTCTCGTCGGTCATAATGACTGTCAGGCCCCTCCTCTCCGCGGAGGGCTTCGATATCAGCTACCATGACCCAACGGGGAACCTCATCTCGTCAGTGGCTGACAGTCCTTCCTTCTTCCGAGAGGTTGTCTCGGGAACCGGAAGCCTGGGTTCAGCGCATGTCTGGTCGGCCCCTGACATGTTTATCCCTCTCTGAGAGGCGCGTCCAGGAGGCGGCCTGGTCTCAGCGCTAGTCAGACCGGAGGCTATCAGGCTCTAACCTCTCAAAGGGGTGGTCCCCCGCTACTGCTGCCTGGGTTTGATGCTTGTCGTTTGAGAGGCCCTTCTCTCTCTGCGTGCAGGGACTGAGCTCAAGAGCCTGGACTCCCCTAGGGAGAAAGTCCCATCGCGGGCCGCCTGGCATTCCCTGGCCGAAAGAGCTCCTGGTACCAGGACTTGACTGGGGGGCAAGGCCCGTCGGCTGATGGTAAGCTCCTTCTCCCGCTCATGGCGGATCAGCACTGTTCGAGGCTGGAGGGAAGGGGGGTGGGGGCGGGTGGCAGAATCCGACGCGCCGACAATGTCTGATGTGGCCCATCTCCGCAGAGGTCGCGGCAGGGGAGGATGGCTCCGTGAGCAGGGCCGGTCTTTCCCTCTGGCAGCAAGCCCACAGCAACAACCACCGTTCCTCAACCCTTGTAGCGCAGGTACTACCTGTCCGCCCGGGGGCACCTAATAATAATAATAAGGAAGATTTATAAGGTGCCAATACATGGTAAGATGCTCTACCATCGTGGCAGCCCTGAAAATGGCGAGTAATTTACTCGCCATGGCGAGTTAATTGTTTTTGGGCGAGTAAAAAAAAAAACCACTCGCCAAATGCGAGTGTGCTCGTGCGTTTTCCAATCCAACGGCTAACCGCCAGCCGAACATCAGGTACGCCGGCGCGTAACCTGACCGCACCGCGAGCCGCCTCTAACATCACTTTGCGGCAGTAGCCGAACACATCACTCAAACTGTGCCTACCATAACAGAGGTCGTGACAGTCGTTTTATTTTTAGTGACGAATTGGCTAGCCGCTCGCTCAGTCGCGGCTGCGTTCAGAATCGACCCGACGCCGGGGTCCGTGCGAGTGTAACAGGGCGGGGCAACCTGTTAGTTTATGTGTGGTGTCAGCATGTTATTACAAAGTGCACGCTACATGTTCAACGCGTTACTTGCTGTGACGTCACCATAATACTATTATGGGATACGGCATCATGCGTTTCGCTTTCGATCTTGAAGGAAGTTGTACATGGCGGAGAAAAAGCAAAGGAAGAGCTGAAATGCTTCGGATTCTTCAATCCGGCACCGTCTGATCTTGATAATCGCTAAGAAAAAAGTTGCACTTCGACACTGCCATCTCCATCGACAAGCGACAGTACCAGAATGCTACCCCTGGGCCGTGTGTGGCACCGCCGCTACGACACAGTTTTCAGAGGTCATGACTGTGCTGAGTGTATTTCCATGGCTAAAGCACGACGGCACTCGAATGGCATACGCAATGAGCACTGAGGCAAACTCAAAAAAGCAAGTCCAGAAATTTGAACAGAATAAGTTTGTCAGTTGTTTTTTTTTTAAATCGTGGTCGATCCATCTTCTGGAACACAGTTATTAGGCAAATATTGGAGAAACACGTCTTTCCGAGTGGTTAAACGGGTTGAAACAAACTTTTAAGTACATCAGTTCACACACACACAGAGGGTTTAGACAAGTCACACTTTGGTTGTCAATCTGCCAAACGCTATATTCTCTGTTACAATACAATATCAAACGATCCTACAAATAAATAATGTTTTTCTGTGTGTGAGAGAGCGAGGGAGACAGGCTTTTGCGCGATAGCTCACCAGTTAAAAAATCAGTATCATGGAAAAGACACACACACACTGTCACAACACATTTAAAGAGGAGAGAGCGAAATGAGATAATTTATTTTAATGATTGATTGATTGTACATTGCTTAACGTCCCGAAAAGCAACAAGGCTTTCGGAGGACGTGCCTGCACTGCTTGTGCAAAAAAAAAAAGAAACAGAATATTGAATGTATGTCGCCAGCCGGTCCAATACGTTAAATAAACCTACGCCATGGGGCCTAAATAAAGCTGAGACCATTTAGCAACACACATCCAATATCAAGAGCTACAGGCAGTGCAGACAGTTGGCCAACCCTGTTTTGGCAAGTAAATAAAAAACACTCGCCAAATGCGAGTGCGCGCGTGCGTTTTCCAATCCAACGGCAAACCGCCAGCCGAACATCAGGTACCCGGGCGCGTGACCTGACCGCACCGCGAGCCGCCTCTAACATCACTTTGCGGCAGTAGCCGAATACGTCACTCGAACTGTGCGTACCAAAACAGAGGTCGGTGACAGTCATTCTATTTTTAGTGATGAATTGGTTCGTTTATCCGCTCGCTCAGTCGCGGCTGCATTCAGAATCGACCCGACGCCGGGGTCCGTGCGAGTGTAACAGGGCGGGCAAACTGTTAGTTTATGTGTGGTGTCAGCATGTTATTACAAAGTGCGAGCTACATGTTGAACACATTACTTGCTGTGACGTCACTATACCAGGCATCAGAACTGTTCACCCAAAAAAAATCTGAAAACGGCGATTTTGAAGAATTGTAGAGTTATTTAAAGCCATTTCCTGGCACATAAGAAGTCAAAAGTGTTATTAACTAAGCACATGAAGAATCTGAAAATCGGACAGTTCTGATGCCTGCTATACATACTATTATGGGATACGGCATCGTGCGTTTCACTTTCGATCTTGAACGAAGTTGTACATGGCGGAGAAAAAGCAAAGGAAGCTGGAATGCTTCAGATTTTTCAATCCGGCACCGTCTGATCTTGATAATCGCTTAGAATAAAGTTGCACTTCGACACCGCCATCTCCATCGACAAACGACAGTACCAGAAATGCTACCCCTGCGCCGTGTGTGGCACCACTGCTACGACGCAGTTTTCAGAGTTCATGGCTGTGCTGCGTATATTTCCATGGCTAAAGCACGACGGCACTCGAATGGCATGCGCAATGTGCACTGAGGCAAACTCAAAAAGCAAGTGCAGAAATTTGAATAGAAATAAGTTTGTCAGTGTTTTTTAATTGTGGTCGATCCATCTTCTGGTACACAGTTATTAGGCAAAAATTGGAGAAACAGGTCTTTGTCAGTAGTTAAACGGGTTGAAACAAACTTTTAAGTACATCAGTTCACACACATAGAGTAAGAGAGAGAGAGAGTTTAGACAAGTCATTTTGGTTGTCAATCTGTCGTGTTCAGCAGAAAACACTATATTATCTGTTACAATACATTATCAAACGATCATACAAATAAATAAATAGATATATGTTTTTCTGTGTGTGAGAGAGCGAGGGAGACAGGCTTTTGCACGATAGCTCACCCGTTAAAGAATCAGTATCATGGAAAGGACACACACACACTGTGAATGGCAGAGTTTTAAAAAGACAAATACAGGTGAATGGACCAAGGGTAGACAGAAACACATGCCCCAGAATAGAGGGGAAAACCCACCCTGTGGGGCTGACCAGGGTGACCCTAGGAACTAAAAAGTAGTTAACCCCACCCAAGTCCCCCAGTGATGATTCTGTATTCAGGTCATGAAGAGGAGAATGCCCCCCATACAGAAGGAGTAGCACTCATGCTGTCACCAGTGGCACAGAGAGCGCTGATGGGCTGGGAACCTCTTGGGCCAAGAATTATAACAGCAGCCTTTAGAACTAAGAAAAAGCTCAAGCTGAACGTCATCCAGTGTTATGCGCCCACCAATGACAGTGACGAGGAAGAGAAACAGGAGTTCTACGACCGACTCCAGAGTGCCGTGGACAAATGTGCGGAGCGAGACATCACCATCGTCATGGGCGATTTTAATGCCAAAATAGGGGAGGACAACACCGGATACGAAGAGGTGATGGGGAGACAGGGACTAGGCTCGGAGATGAGTGAGAACGGGGAGAGGTTTGTAGACTTTTGTGCTCTAAACCGACTTGTCATTGGAGGCAGCATCTTCCCACACAGAAGAATACACAAAGCAACTTGGGTCTCACCTGACCATACAACAGAGAACCAAATAGACCATATCTGCATTAGCAAGAAATTTAGAAGATCCCTTCAAGATGTTCGAGTGAGGAGGAGAGCAGATGTCGCCTCAGACCACCATCTGCTTACCTTAAGAATGAAGCTCAAGCTAAAGAAAAGCCGCACAGAGACAACAAGAAGACAGCGCTATAATGTAGGCCTCCTGAGAGAAACTGGAGTTAGAGAAGAGTTCAAACTGGTGCTGTCCAACCGGTTTCAAGCGCTACAGGAGCTAGTAAATGAAGAGGAGGCGGTCACCACAGAGCAGCAGTGGAAGGCAGTTAGAGAGGCGCTGAACTCAACCTGCAAAGACACTGTAGGGTTCAGGAAACACCACCACAAGGACTGGCTGTCGGCACAGACCTTGAAGAAGATAGAAGCGAGGAAGCAGAAGAAAGCAGCGGTCAACAACAGTCGAACGAGAGCAGCCAAAGTAAGGGTACAGGGGGAATACTCGGAAGCCAACCGCGAGGTGAAGAGGAGCATCAGGGCAGACAAGAGGGCCTACACAGACAGCCTGGCAGCAGAGGCAGAAAAGGCAGCAGGCAGCGGCAACATGAAACAGCTCTACGACATTACCAGAAGATTGTCGGGTAAGTATGGCCATACAGAAAGACCAGTAAAAGACAAAGAAGGCAAGCCTATTGCAGACAGAGCAGACCAACTCGACAGATGGGCCGAGTATTTTGAAGAGTTACTGAACAGACCTAGCCCACCCGACCCCCCAGACATCCAGCCGGCAGAGACCGACCTACCCATCAGCTGTGACAGACCCAGCCGGGAAGAGATCAGAAAAGCAGTGGCATTTTTGAAGAATGGCAAAGCAGCAGGGCCAGATGGCATCCCAGCGGAGTCTCTGAAAGCAGACCTAGAGACAACAGTTGAGATGCTGTACCCACTGTTAGGAAAGATCTGGGAAGAGGAGGTGATGCCAGCTGACTGGAAGGAGGGGTACCTAATCAAGCTTCCCAAGAAAGGCGACCTCAGCAAGTGTTCCAACTACAGAGGAATCACCTTGCTGTCAGTACCAGGAAAGGTCTTCAACAGGATCATCCTAGAGAGAATGAAGAGCTCCGTTGACCCCCAGCTGAGAGACCAGCAAGCAGGATTCAGGAAGAACCGATCATGTACAGACCAGATCGCCACTCTCCGCATCATCGTGGAACAGTCTCTGGAGTGGAGCTCCCCGCTGTACGTCAACTTTGTGGATTATGAGAAAGCATTTGACAGCGTGGACCGAGAGACTCTGTGGAAACTCCTACGACACTACGGTGTACCCACAAAGCTCGTCCGCCTGATCAAGAGCAGCTATGATGGCATGACATGTCGCGTGATCCACGAAGGGCAGTTCACCAGAGAGCTCCAGGTCAGAACTGGTGTCAGGCAGGGGTGTCTGCTGTCTCCGTTCCTCTTCCTACTGGCCATAGACTGGGTCATGAAGATGACCACAGAGCACAGACGAAGTGGAATACAGTGGACACTGTGGACACAGCTTGACGACCTCGATTTTGCAGACGACTTGGCTTTACTGTCCCACACTCATCAACAAATGCAGGACAAGACCACGAGGCTTGCTGACATCTCGTCCCAAGTGGGCCTCACCATTCACAAACAGAAAACAAAGACAATGAGGCTGAACGCAACCAGGGAAGAACCAGTCTTGCTTGCTGGCACCCCGTTGGAGGAGGTGGAGTCCTTCACCTATCTCGGGAGCATCATAGACAAAAAAGGCGGCACTGATGCAGATGTCAGAGCACGAATCGGTAAAGCCAGAGCAGCCTTTCTCCAGTTGAAAAAAGTGTGGAGTTCCAGAGAGCTGTCACAACACACCAAAGTCCGGATTTTCAACTCCAATGTAAAAGCAGTTCTCCTATATGGAGCAGAGACATGGAGATTGACAAAAACCACAGTCAACAGAGTACAGACCTTCATGAACAGTTGCCTTAGAAGAATTTTGAAAATCCACTGGCCAGAGAAGATCAGCAACGTCAGACTCTGGGAGAGAACAGAGCAGATAACAGCAGAGAATGAAATTGGGCGAAGAAGATGGGGATGGATCGGTCACAGTCTGAGAAAGCCAGCTTCCAGTATCACTAGGCAGGCATTGTCATGGAACCCCCAGGGAAAGAGGAAAAGAGGTAGGCCAAGAAACTCCTGGCGTCGAGACCTCCAAGCAGACATCAAGAGACTGGGAACCACCTGGAGTAGAATCGAAGGAGAAGCACAGGACAGGAGTTGCTGGAGGTCTCTCGTCGACGGCCTATACCCGGGTAGGGGTGACAGGCGTAAGTAAGTAAGTAAGTAAGTCCCCCAGTGCAGACCCGGGTGGGGATAATTTATTTTATCAAAAAAAAAAGAAAAAAAGAAAAGAAACAGAATATTGAATGTACGTCGCCAGCCGGTCCAATACGTTAAATAAACCTATGCCATGGGGCCTAAATAAATGATTGATTGTACATTGCATAACGTCCCGACAGCAACAAGGCTTTCTCAGGACGTGCCTGCACTGCTTGTGAAAAAAAATAAATAAACAGAACATTGAATGTATGTCGCCAGCCGGTCAAATACGTTAAATAAACCTAACACATGGGGCTAAATAAAGCTAAGACCATTTAGCAACACACATCCAATATCAAGAGCTACAGGCAGTGCAGACAGTAGGGAGAGTTTTAAAAAAGCAAATACAGGTGAATGGACCTCAGGTAAACAGAAACACATGCCCCAGAATAGAGAGAAAAACCCACCCTGTGGGGCTGAACAGGGTGACCCTGGGAACTAAAAAATACCTAACCCCACCCAAGTCCCCCAGGGCAGACCCGGGTGGGGTGGCCTAAATAAAGCTAAGACCATTTAGCAACACACATCCAATATCAAGACAGACCTGTTTACCCTCCAAATGACTCATGAGGAAGATTAGAGTGAATTATGAGGGAGATTTATCACCGAAAGAGCAGCAACAAGAAAACACTCAAGATTTAAGATACATTTATTGTCCACACTCATAATTTCAAGTTGTACTACACATGAACAAAGAGTCATTTCTCATATCCTGATCCACATACTGCACCACAAGTATTGATAATTTATAATTTACAATCTGATGCATACAAGCGCGTACTGCACTACAATACTGATAAATCACAATGATGAGGGAAGCCTGCAGTGCACTAATTAGAGAACAGCCTATTTCTTCAGACTCTGGTAATAAGCACCCTTTAGCTGCTGCAGGGATGCATCACTCAGTTTGGCAGCTGGTTGGGTCTTCAATACCAAGAGTGCCTCTGTTGTATCAGAGTGCAGGCTGTGCCTCTGATCAGTGCAGGTTTTCCTAACCATGGAAAACAAACGCTCACATGGAGCGCTTGAATCAGGGATGGTCAGGATGCCTTTCATGACCCTCACAAGCTCAAGGAACCTTTTCTGTAGCTTAAACCAGGTTTGGTCCACCCTTTCCACCTCATCTAGGTCCATTTCAGAGCACTGCATCTGGGCAAATTGTTCTAGTACAAGATCTCTCTCTGCATCCCCACGAAGCATTGGAAATGTCTGCAAAAAGTAGTCGAGCTGTGAAGAGGTCATAGATGTCCACGGCTGCATTCACCAGAACTGTCATCCAATGGGAGGTTGTCAACAAGGTACTGACAAAAAGTGACAAAATACATCTTCACAGCCTTGAAGAAGTCAGGGATCCTCTCCTCCCTGATGTTGTGCTTCTTGGGTTCAGCTAGCATGTCCTTAGCTGCTGTTCCAATGAGAAGATCTGCATCTGCCTTCTGCTTGTCTTTCGCCTGGAACTGCACCTAACAGTCAAAAACAAATCGTGCCTGCTTCAGTTGGCATTTCAGTAAAAATAGATGTGCTAAGAAAACAACATACCAAATTTTGCAAGCAATTACTATGACTGCAAGAACTTATTCTTTGTGTGTCATTCTATTTTCTAGCAATGAAAATAACAAAAATTACTTCATGACAATGCATACCAGCTTGACATCCAGCTTTGCAGATTCTGTGGGGATGACAAACCGGGAAAACAAGTCAGGAAGAAGCTCACACAGGTTGGGTCGAAGCCTATGGATCATTGGTTCCTCTTTCTGCAGCCCCACCAGAACCTAAAGACAAGTATAATTTGCATTAATAAATTAGATGATCAACACAACGTTATTAGTGACAGTTACCAGAGTGTGATGAAACTTTCTGCATAGCAATAACAAGCAATAGATCTGGCTGATAGTAGTAAATACAGTGCTACAAGTACAATATACTAACATCAAGTGAACCAATTGTCATTTGAGAGAGAGAGAGAGAGAGAGAGACCGAGAGAGAGAGACAGAGAGAGAAGAGAGCAATGAACATTTATTTTCCAACGGTAGAAGTTATTGGTAACAGGACCAGTTTTCAGAGAGAGAGAGAAAAAGAGAGAGTTAATAATTCAACAATGTCAATACTTACTTGCTGCAATCTTGGAGTCTGGAAACATCTACTTGAACATAGCCGTAAGATAATTGGCTGACAGCGACAGATTGTTCTCTGCCATAATCCTACACATCAAAGCTTCTGCTCGTGTTGTATTCAACGCCGGCATCAGATGACGTTGACGGCTGTCCAAAAAACGTCAATATCTTTCTAGAAGATGCAGATTTTGCGCTTTTGTGCATCGCACTTTGTATGTGTCGTTCACAATCAAACGCTCCCCCGTGAGTAATGGTAAAGTCTGTGCTACACACGGTACAAAAAATCATGCTTGGGGCCATGCTTCTTTGACTCTCTGAGCTCAGGAAAGACATGTGAATACTCCTTTTCCCACTTCTAGTAGTACTTCTTTTTGCCCTTCTTCACGATCGCTTCCTCCGACTCGTCATCTGTTTGGTGGTGTTTTCACTTTGGAGGCATAGTTGAGTGAAACCTTGGGAACTATTACAAGTGATCGACAGCTCGACAAAATCCTCACGCTCGACCGACATAAAATGCAGGCTTTACACATGCAACGGCAAAAAACAAACAAAGAAAAAAATGCTAATTGGCTACTATTTTTAGACTGGCCAATCCAGAAAGCTTTTACTTACAATGTTTGTTTTAACCGGAAGATGGTCGCCAGGATGACTATTCACAGAAAAATGACACCCCCCCCCCCCCCCCAAAAAAAAAAAAAAAAATGTCCGAGAAAAACGGAAAATGCGGAAGAATTTCACAGATACACGGAAGAGTAAACAGGTCTGTCAAGAGCTACAGGCAGTGCAGACAGTTGGGAGAGTTTTAAAAAAGACAAATACAGGTGAATGGACCAAGGATAGACAGAAACACATGCCCCAGAATAGAGGGGAAAACCCACCCTGTGGGGCTGACCAGGGTGACCCTGGGAACTAAAAAGTAGTTAACCCCAGCCAAGTCCTCCAGGGCAGACCCGGGTGGGATAATTTATTTTAAGGAACATACAGATGATGCAGTTTTTCTTAAATAAATCTGCGGACCCTCTATAATGCTAGGATGGGGGTCTGTGTACCCTCTAAAATTTATACCTGGGGGTCTACAGACCCTTTAACCTGTTGTGTAAACAGAAGCCCACCTCTACTTACAAAAAAATAATAAATAAAAAATCCCACCACATTTCACATGGGGACTTTGTCAGTTATTTCTCCACTTAATACTATCAAAAGCTTGAAGTCAGGACATAAACATGAACTTGGTTATGATTGTCTGTTCAAATATTTGTTCTCAATGCCTCTGGGCAGAAAACACTCTCTAACAATGGGCGTCAAACACTTGTGGTACATTATATTGTTGAGTTGGGCTATTTTCAGTACTAGTAAATTTTCAGTTTTGGCTAGTAACATTTTCAGTTTGGCTAGTAAAACTTGGAAGTCACTAGCCAAAGGCTGGTGGGCAAAATTTTAGACTTTCAGGGCTGCGTGGGAGTCACTGGAATTTACCATCCCTGCTGCAGGCCATCCTGTGAGTACTGTAACAGAAAGCAGACAAAAACCGCCGTGCGGGCGTGGGGCCTCCTGCAAGGCGGCACATGCTCGTGTACAGAGTCCTCAGTCAATGCTGCCGCCAGGAAAAGTCGCTGGCTGAGGCATTCACCGAAGCTTTACCTTGTCAGGACCCGAACCAGGTAATTCCACCAGTGACCAACTACCAAGTAATCTCAAGGTAACTCCCAAGGTAATCCACTGAGCACCACACACAGTTCCCCACATAAAATCCAATGGTTGATTGATTGATTGTACATTGCTTAACGTCCCGACAGCAACAAGGCTTTCTCAGGACGTGCCTGCACTGCTTGTGAAAAAAAATAAATAAACAGAACATTGAATGTATGTCGCCATCTGGTCAAATACGTTAAATAAACCTAACACATGGGGCCTAAATAAAGCTAAGACCATTTAGCAACACACATCCAATATCAAGAGCTACAGGCAGTGCAGACAGTAGGGAGAGTTTTAAAAAGGCAAATACAGGTGAATGGACAAAGGGTAGACAGAAACACATGCCCCAGAATAGAGAGAAAAACTCACCCTGTGGGGCTGACCAGGGTGACCCTGGGAACTAAAAAGTACCTAACCCCACCCAGGTCCCCCAGGGCAGACCCAGGTGGGGGTATAAAATCCAATGGTCATCCCACCATCAGGGTCCGTACAGAAAAGCAGGGACAAAGTTCACAAACTTTTCATAATGTTTCACAAACCCAAACTAAAGCCTGAAGGTTTACACACTTTAATTAGATCACTCTGTATCATGTATCAGCAGCTCATTTTAAGCTTTCGTGCCTAATGCATGAAGAGATATCAAAATAAAAGAACACTTAGCGAATGGCGGAGCTCGGTAGAAGCGTAAACAACCAATCAGAATGTTCGGCAGAACGGCCAAACAGTCACTTTATGATCAGAGCTAAATATCGATCACTTGCAACAAGCGTCAGCATGATCGTTCACAATGGAATAGTCACAAATTGGGGGGAGAAAAAAAAAAGTAGACAAAAGTTTGCCAGCACTTTGTTTTTACAAACTGTCACAGACTTTAAAAAAGGACTGAAATTGACACTTTCCAGGGCCCTGAAAAAGCCTGGTCATTTTTTAACAACTTTCACAAATGTTCATAGACCGTACGGACCCTGCATCATACAGTCGAAGCAAAGCATGACACAGAGATACCAACCCCTTTCACTACCTGACCATACCATTTTCAAAATTTGACAGGAAGAAATAAAATTTGACAGGAAGATTTTACTTACTTACGCCTGTCACCCCATACCCGGGTATAGGCCGTCGACAAGAGACCTCCAGCAACTCCTGTCCTGTGCTTCTCCTTCGATTCTACTCCAGGTGGTTCCCAATCTCTTGATGTCTGCTTGGAGGTCTCCACGCCAGGAGCTTCTCGGCCTACCTCTTTTCCTCTTTCCCTGGGGGTTCCATGACAATGCCTGCCTAGTGATACTGGAAGCTGGCTTTCTCAGACTGTGACCGATCCATCCCCATCTTCTTCGCCCAATTTCATTCTCTGCTGTTATCTGTTCTGTTCTCTCCCAGAGTCTGACGTTGCTGATCTTCTCTGGCCAGTGGATTTTCAAAATTCTTCTAAGGCAACTGTTCATGAAGGTCTGTACTCTGTTGACCGTGGTTTTTGTCAATCTCCAAGTCTCTGCTCCATATAAGAGAACTGCTTTTACATTGGAGTTGAAAATCCGGACTTTGGTGTATTGTGACAGCTCTCTGGAGCTCCACACTTTTTTTCAACTGGAGAAAGGCTGCTCTGGCTTTACCGATTCGTGCTCTGACATCTGCATCAGTGCCGCCTTTTTTGTCTATGATGCTCCCGAGATAGGTGAATGACTCCACCTCCTCCAACGGGGTGCCAGCAAGCAAGACTGGTTCTTCCCTGGTTGCGTTCAGCCTCATTGTCTTTGTTTTCTGTTTGTGAATGGTGAGGCCCACTTGGGACGAGATGTCAGCAAGCCTCGTGGTCTTGTCCTGCATTTGTTGATGAGTGTGGGACAGTAATGCCAAGTCGTCTGCAAAATCGAGGTCGTCAAGCTGTGTCCACAGTGTCCACTTCGTCTGTGCTCTGTGGTCATCTTCATGACCCAGTCTATGGCCAGTAGGAAGAGGAACGGAGACAGCAGACACCCCTGCCTGACACCGGTTCTGACCTGGAGCTCCCTGGTGAACTGCCCTTCGTGGATCACGCGACATGTCATGCCATCGTAGCTGCTCTTGATCAGGCGGAACGAGCTTTGTGGGTACACCGTAGTGTCGTAGGAGTTTCCACAGAGTCTCTCGGTCCACACTGTCAAATGCTTTCTCATAATCCACAAATTTGACGTACAGGGGGTTGATTGATTGATTGATTGTACATTGCTTAACGTCCCGACAGCAACAAGGCTTTCTCAGGACGTGCCTGCACTGCTTGTGAAAAAAAAAAAACACAAAAAAACCCCAGAACATTGAATGTATGTCGCCAGCCGGTCAAATACGTTAAATAAACCTAACACATGGGGCCTAAATAAAGCTAAGACCATTTAGCAACACACATCCAATATCAAGAGCTACAGGCAGTGCAGACAGTAGGGAGAGTTTTAAAAAGGCAAATACAGGTGAATGGACAAAGGGTAGACAGAAACACATGCCCCAGAATAGAGAGAAAAACCCACCCTGTGGGGCTGACCAGGGTGACCCTGGGAACTAAAAAATACCTAACCCCACCCAAGTCCCCCAGGGCAGACCCAGGTGGGGTACGTACAGGGGGGAGCTCCACTCCAGAGACTGTTCCACGATGATGCGGAGAGTGGCGATCTGGTCTGTACATGATCGGTTCTTCCTGAATCCTGCTTGCTGGTCTCTCAGCTGGGGGTCAACGGAGCTCTTCATTCTCTCCAGGATGATCCTGTTGAAGACCTTTTCTGGTACTGACAGTAAGGTGATTTCTCTGTAGTTGGAACACTTGCTGAGGTCGCCTTTCTTGGGAAGCTTGATTAGGTACCCCTCCTTCCAGTCAGCCGGCATCACCTCCTCTTCCCAGATCTTTCCAAACAGTGGGTACAGCATCTCCACCGTTGTCTCTAGGTCTGCTTTCAGAGACTCCGCTGGGATGCCATCTGGGCCTGCTGCTTTGCCGTTCTTCAAGAATGCCACTGCTCTTCTGATCTCTTCCCGGCTGGGTCTGTCACAGCTGATGGGTAGGTCGGTCTCTGCCGGCTGGATGTCTGGGGGGTCGGGTGGGCTAGGTCTGTTCAGTAACTCTTGAAAATACTTGGCCCATCTGTTGAGTTGGTCTGCTCTGTCTGCAATAGGCTTGCCTTCTTTGTCTTTTACTGGTCTTTCTGTATGGCCATACTTGCCTGACAATCTTCTGGTAATGTCGTAGAGCTGTTTCATGTTGCCGCTGCCTGCTGCCTTTTCTGCCTCTGCTGCCAGGCTGTCTGTGTAGGCCCTCTTGTCTGCCCTGATACTACTCTTCACCTCGCGGTTGGCTTCCGAGTATTCCCCCTGTGCCCTTACTTTGGCTGCTCTCGTGCGACTGTTGTTGACAGATGCTTTCTTCTGCTTCCTCACTTCTATCTTCAAGGTCTGTGCCGACAGCCAGTCCTTGTGATGGTGTTTCCTGAACCCTACAGTGTCTTTGCAGGTTGAGTTCAGCGCCTCTCTAACTGCCTTCCACTGCTGCTCTGTGGTGACCGCCTCCTCTTCATTTACTAGCTCCTGTAGCGCTTGAAACCGGTTGGACAGCACCAGTTTGAACTCTTCTCTAACTCCAGTTTCTCTCAGGAGGCCTACATTATAGCGCTGTCTTCTTGTTGTCTCTGTGCGGCTTTTCTTTAGCTTGAGCTTCATTCTTAAGGTAAGCAGATGGTGGTCGGAGGCGACATCTGCTCCCCTCCTCACTCGAACATCTTGAAGGGATCTTCTAAAATTCTTGCTAATGCAGATATGGTCTATTTGGTTCTCTGTTGTATGGTCAGGTGAGACCCAAGTTGCTTTGTGTATTCTTCTGTGTGGGAAGATGCTGCCTCCAATGACAAGTCGGTTTAGAGCACAAGTCTACAAACCTCTCCCCATTCTCACTCATCTCTGAGCCTAGTCCCTGTCTCCCCATCACCTCTTCGTATCCGGTGTTGTCCTCCCCTATTTTGGCATTAAAATCGCCCATGACGATGGTGATGTCTCGCTCCGCACATTTGTCCAAGGCACTCTGGAGTCGGTCGTAGAACTCTTGTTTCTCTTCCTCGTCACTGTCATTAGTGGGCGCATAACACTGGATGACGTTCAGACAGGAAGATTTTGCGTGTACATAAAACTCGGTCATTCAAGGTTAAAATTAAAGTTCGGTGCCACGGTGTGCAAGATTGTTTATGTATCTTGACCAGCTTTGCGTAGCTAGAGCACAAAACCACAACTAAAAACAGAATGAACCATACAAGTAGCAATGCCCACTGCCCCCTGGAAAAGTGTGGAATATGGGGAAGTCAGTGGGGTCATACACTTAGAATGGAGATTTCTCAACTATAATAGCTGTGCTTATTTTATCTACATAGTGTGAAAGAGTAAACATTAATCATTTGATACCTTGTGTTTTTGCTGTTGTTGTTTGGTAAAATAAATCGTGATTTACCAGTGGGACTGGGTGTTTACGCCGACCGCGCCGCGATGGGCATGGCACCGCGTGAGCATGAAATGGTCATGAATATTCAAACCGACCATACAGCTTGCAGTGATGACGTAGAACACTGAAATTTGGCATCCAAACAGAGGAGAGAATCTTGAATCCGTTCCAGTTTCTTATTTTGCGATCGACCAAGCGCTTCACGAGTTATGGCGGCGAGTAATTTTGTCAACTTTAACGTTAAAATTAGCCACGATACATTTATAACATACCAAAATAACATACATCTTCGTCTTCTATGTTCATTTTCCTAAAAAATGATGTGTGTTTTGTAACTATTAGTTCAGATTTGTGAGCGTAGTGAGTGAAAAAAACGTAGAGCGTCGTCGTAAATTTGCCTGCGTGGCGTGGGTTTTAGGGTATCGTGGTCTGAAAATCCTAGGTTTATCGCTAACGTGGTGCATTTTATCAACATTATATTTTATTTTAATTAGTGCAAACGAATCCAGAATTATATCCGTTGAGGGCATATTCCTTGTTTGATGGAAACATAACGAATTTAATTGTATTCACTTAATTTTGATTGAGATGTCCATGGCTCTAGTATGGGCCAGTCCATTCCATGCGGGTGCCCCCTTTTCTTGCCTACTAACGCAACGTACTTCAAATAAATGGGACATGTGTATTTGAGTGTAGAGGGTAGTTAGCACAGTGCACTGTCATCTGCTTCGCTGTGCAAATGTGTTGACCTTGAATTTCATGATTCAAGTGCAGAAATATGTTGGCCCAGACATGTAAAATTAAACAGTGTATTGTTCCAATTAGTTCTTAATTAGTGTGTAGATCATTGGTTTTGTACTGTGCTAATGAAGAAGACCCTTGATCCATTGATCACAACATTTTTGTTTTTCTTCCAAATTCAAATTTTAATGCTTTCTATTGGCTATTTTCACTTATCCGTTAACGATATGAGCTCATTAGTGCTAATCACTAAACTTTAATTGGATGATTACCATGTAATGATAACTCACCTAGATAATAAGAATGTCAACTTAGCCATACTTGTACCTCTAGCAGCAGGTTCTCTAAAATAATGTATTAGTATTAGAAACTATTACTTCAAAATCCTGCCGCTACTAACATACAAGTTTTGATGAACATTGAACTGTCGGTTTTCATTTTCATTAAGATTTAATTAATTATGCTAATTAGCTATAGATGATTATGTGTCTTATGTTTATTGTGGTTTTCTTATGTTTGCACTTCAACATGCAATTTCAAACTCTAACGTTAAGCATTTGGGGTTTATATCAGCACAGAGACATGACTATTTGTAAAATACTCCTAAAATTATGCAAATTACCAACCATACAATCTCGCTACCACGTTGCCATCAGCGCAGTTGAATTCGGCATGTCAAATTCAGTAAATATGGTCAAGAGTATGACTGGGTGTCCAAATGGTGTGACAAGCACCCTGCATTTTCAAAAGCAAAATAATTTTAATATTTCATATAAATCTGATGTACCTTTGCATACATAAACATTGACACTAAGTAAAAATTTTATGTCATTTGCAGTTTGGTTGTTATTGAACTTTGAAGTTTAAAGTTTGAACATAACATTTACAATGTCACACATTTAACAATTCACAACAAGCACAAGCTGTAAGCAATTTTTTGCATTTGTATGTTTCAAAGTATGTTCCCCAACCAAAATAAATGGTATGAGTACTATGACTATAAATAAAGTGTGTTAGTGGAAAAAGCAACATTTTACGCCATAAAAACTGTTTGAACATAACTTTACACCATAATTTCCAAAAGCCACTTATTTTAAATCCTTCTTGGAGAACTAATTTTAAAATATTATGCTAAATGCACAGAAACAAGTCTCTAATTTAATTTAAGTGCAAAAAAAACAATTGAAAAAATAATGTTTACATAGTTCTGAATACTGACAAAGTTGTTCAACACATCTTCACTGCAATGTTATTCTCATTTTTTATTTCATGCAATCAAATACAGCTTCTGTAAGCTAAAAGGGACTACACTAGATGACTTTTATCTGCTGTTAACTATTCTGATAGAAAATAAGCCAATTTTTACAAACTGAGCAGAGATTTGGCACAAATTCAATTACATTCACAAGATTGAACATAACTTTACACCTTCACCAAATATATTTTTGGTCTCACAAGGGCAAATCACAAACTCTTGGGAAAAAATTAGTGTGGTATACCAATCCCACTAACAAGCACAGCCATTATATAAAACTAGTGATGTTTATGTGATTTTGAAAAAGGGCTGTTGCAACTTTTAAAGTGTTTGTACGTAACTTTACACCTTCTGACTTGCACACAGGAAAAATCTTAAGATTATTCAAGAGAAGTCTCTAAAGAAGACACTATCATCGAGCCTGCTTTCACCTATAAGCAGTGTGCATACTGTTCTGGTAAAATGTCATTTGTTAGTCCATTATAATTACATAAACAGTAGCAAAAAGACAGAAAACAGGATACATGAACATAACATTACACGGTCACATTCACCTTGTAACTTGACAAGTAGAATTATTTAGAAATTTGGTGATTGCCTGTAGTGTACAAAAGAAGAATGACGTTTCCACTAACATGATTTCATGACAAAAACATGAAATAGAAAGGTAAAAAATAATGACATGGCGTGTTTGAACATAACATGACGATACAGGATCATTTTCTAAAGCACAAAAGTAAAGGTGCAGAGTTATGAAATGCAGATTTGAAAGCTGTTTGTGATGATAAATATTAAGATAGTGCAACATTATCTTGTTTTGCAGTCACTAAAATTGTATAGGTCTTGAAAATCATATTTTATAGATTTATCTGGTTATCTTACCTACTTTATTGCAGGACAGCCAAAGAAATGAAATTGGTGTTTGTTCGTAACTTTACACAGTGCATGTGATGTACTGATGGTGTAAAGTTATGTACAAACAAAAACAAAGAAATGTTTATCCTAGAAGGCATCACATGCTTTATTATTATAAAAAAGTAAACAGCATCTTTTCAGTTATTGTTAATGTTAGTTTTTTATATAAAGTGATTTTAGGTGATAAATGTTTGAATGTAACTTTACATCCCACAAAGTTGTGTCAAGTTATGTTCACGAGGAAAAATTGAAAAGAGTTTCAAATGTGTTGTGTATCAGCATGTGCATAACTATTTTTATGTGTTGGCATCATCTACTATATGATTTGCAACAAAATTTACCCTTCAACAAAAAAAATGTGCTTACTGGTTTGAACATAACATTTACACGCCAGCACACAGAAAAAAATACAATAAAATTATTTCAACTGAACAAAATTAGGTATTTTGGGGCCTACCAAGGTCTTGTCTAAATAAGTATAGTTCTACTATAGATTTATTGCAAAATAAGTGAAAAGAAAATAATATATTTATAAAATTTGCTAGACTGCTTGAACATAACAATTTACACCCAAAATTTGGATGCATACTGTAAACCTCGTAAAGGGTTTCTTTCATCTATCACCCATGCATCATCTTCAAAACCTTGATATAAATCACTACACCAGTTGTCTTAAGCAAAAACAACAGATTAGTAGAGATAAATAAGTGCCTAAACTGTTTGAACATAACTCAACATTTACACCATTCTGAGTACAAATCTTCAAAACTGGATCATTTGATTTTCCACGTAAGAACCACAAACCTTTCATCATAAAAACAAAGTACATACTCTACTCTACAAAATAACACACAAGTTTTACTAATTGACCATTTTTCAAAATGTGTTATAGTAGTAGGATTTCTGCTGACAAAATTTACAACACGTGTTATGTTCAAGCAGGCTCTTATATTATGATGAATTATGCAAAAGCAACTCGCTATAGAATATCATCAACTCAATGGTAATTTAGGCCAACATTGCAAACCTCTTCTTATAGTAACAGTGATTTTTTCATAGTGCAGCATGCCTTTGAAAATCTGAGTTCCATGGAGCATGTGTAAAATGTGTCACGTTTTGTTCTCAAGTTATAATTCAGATTTGATCAAAAAAACTGTGATAGTGTCCTAAATTCTTCTGTGGTCACCCAAAGATCATGTATCACTAGAAACCTTATCCATTTACCTACAAAATGATGTATGCCTTAGTTTGATCTGACCACTTCTCAGACTTCTGATAATTTTGTAGGTGGTTTTGTGAGGGAGGGTGTAGATTTTACCATTGGACACCCAGTCGTACTCTTGACCATATGTAAAATTTCACCTATGTCGGTCAAGTTTTGTGGCTTCTACCTCTTAAACACTGAAATTTGTGCAGACAATTGCTGCCCATTTGTTTTCCCTTAATTTAGTCATGTAATGAAGAGCCCTATCCAGCCCACCCAAGGTGAAAATTGCCGCACTAGATCAGCCATATCTCTGAAAGTTTTCATCCGATTCTGAAAATTCAAATTGCTATATACTCAGAAATAAGAACTCTTTTAAATGGATGTATTTGCTACAGTACTAGATAGTGTCTTAATTTTGAGTGGGCATTGCTAATACGAGTTCACCTCAGAACCAACGAACTTATAAAGTTCCGTAAATCCACAGAATTCCGCGATAGGCGTGAAAACGGGCCATATACAACCTACCCCCGTACCCTGTTGACTCTTTTGGCACCCCAAACCAGGGACTGCAAACGCAATGAACCGTACGAGTTCACCCCTAAAAACATGCGAACGGATTAAATTCAACAAATCCACAGAAAACCTGTGATACCTACTCATAGTGTGTAAAAAAGGACACAGATCAAATTTCTACCTTCTTTGAAGTGATCAAAGTGGTATCTAAACGACACCCTGAAAACAGGGGGAGGAGAGTGGAGAAAATAAAAGGTGGAGGGGAAGAAGAAAGGAAGGGGGAAAAACAAATGGCACAATGATGGAAAATTGTCCGACATGAAAGTTGAACCTCACAAACACTAGGATACACCTCTATGTGAGCATCATTCCGAAAGTGAACCAACAACCCACGAACACAAGTCAGTAGAAAAGCCCTAGAGCTATCAATCCTAATCCCTAGCCAATATGGGGGATAGGCCGGGTTAAATGGAGATCGAGATTCGTGCAGCAGAACGCTACACTAAATTTTCATCTCCACGGTTTGGTCCGCTGACGATGAGTACCGGCAATTCAAAGCAAACCGTCCTTGAAACACACATGAACTAGACATACAAATTCAGACTGACTTGTGTCGCTCAAGTGTGTACGGCCGGCTGATAAACAGGCCATTGCATCATATAGTGTGCGATGTCAAACACATCTTTACACACTAAAACAGCGAAATCCCAAGACCTACTGAACTGAAATCACTCTATTTCCGATCATGTATATTTCAGATTCCGATTGGTTGCACTAATCAGAGGACACTTCTGATTGGCTCATTTTTATCTCGAGGGAAACGTGATGGCTCGGCAGTATAAGAGCAGCAAAGTCAGCGAGAAATTGGTAACTTTTAGTGGACAATTTCAGCGTTTTTTTTCGCCGGAAGATAATTTATTTGGTCGTAAAAATCTTAAGAAAAATTCATTTAGGCATAAGAAAATACGGCGAAACCGGAAGGGTTGGCATCTCTGTGAACACAACCTGTCTTGGTAAGCTAAGCGAAAAGACTGGTGGGTACTGCCAGGCACGTGACCGGATAGGGAGGCAACCCAGGGTTTCCTGTTAACGGCTCCCTAGTTGCCCCTCCCCCCTGGTTGTGATGTATACACAACAGTTTTTGGGGCTGAAATTGGTAAGCTAAGCGTACATTCCTATTATTAGCAATGCCATCGGTAAGAGTTTTGAGAAAACAAAGGATGCAGTGGCAAGGGAATGAACTGCCAGTGAAAAGCAGAGTGCTAAAGGTTAACCCTTATCATTCGGAATACACCAGTGTGTGAAATAAGTTCGACTAAAATAGTTCAAGGGTAGTGCCAGAATAGATTGGTGCCTCTAGGTGCCAAGCTATTCTGGCACCACCCTTGAACTAAAGCCATTGGTCTGTATCTTTATCTGTAAGTACTATAATGTAGCTTGTACATGGCAGTGTACAAATGTGAAGCTTTTAGCTTCAGTATGATATGGGTTAAGATATGTGATGGACTGTAGAGTGCATGGGATAGATTTTTTCATACCGTCCGTCTTGAAAAGCAAATGATGCCGACACATACACACATAATTCACCTGCACCATGCTGAGCCAAAAAACAACAACAGACTTATCACTGAATATCACAAATCACTGACCTTGGGAGAAACAATCTTAGCTGGAGTTGTTTTTGCAGGGCTTCTGCTCCTGGGTGTTTTAGGAGACTTTGAACTTGTCTGGTTATCTGGGTGATGTTTCGAGTCAGGGGTAAACTCAAAGCGGAAGGACCTATCAATTATGGTGATGACATCCTGATGCACCAGCAGGTATGGCTCAGTCAGCTCATTGTCATTGACTTTGGTGGGGTTCAGAGTACTCGTGTTGGTTACAAACACCTGAAAGTTCAAAAACAAGTTTTTAAATGCAAGCCAATCTCAGTCATGAATATTGCTCTATGATTGTGAAGGCAATAGATAGCCCATTTCCATGAAAAGCAACATATTAATTGTAATAGACACAAAACGCCTTTGCACGTCACTTTCAAACCACAATCTTACACAACACATCACTAAACCCACCCACCGACTCGGCCACACCCTCGACTGGATCATCACCCGCGCCTCCGATCAACTCTTCCTGGACTCCGACACCTCTTCTGTGCTTCCCTCCGACCACCTCGCTATTCTCGTCGCCCTCAACCTTCCTCCCCCGGAAAAACCCAAGCTCTTTGTCTCTCGTCGCAAACTAAAATCTGTCAACCGAGAGAACTTCTTCGACGAAGCTGTCGACCGTCTCCTTGGACCCCGCCCCCTCTCCCGATCTTGCATCCCATTTTGATTCCTCCCTTCAAAAACTTCTAGACACCCATGCCCCTGTCACCACCTGCTCCATACCCAACCGACTCCCCTCCCCCTGGATCACCGACGACATAGCTGAGGCCAAGCGCGAGCGTCGACAAGCGGAACGCCGCTGGCGATCATCTGACCTCACCGTTCACAGAGAGATCTTCCAAACCACCAGATCCAAAGTCTGCAGAATGATCTCCGACTCCAAACGTAAACACCTTCAAAACAAAATCCTGGAATCCACTTCTTCCAAAACCCTCTACGCCACCATGAACACACTCCTAGGCACTTCTAAAGACTCTCCTCTTCCCAACATACACAGCAAAGAAGAACTTCCGTCCGCTTTCTCCTCCTATTTCTCCGACAAAATCCAAACTCTGCGCAACACACTCGACAATCTGCCTTCTCCGGCTTGCCTTCCTGACCCCTCCTTTTCCGGCACTCCCCTCTCGTCCTTCTGCCCCGTCTCTCAGGATGAAGTCCTCAAGACCATAAAGTCCATGCCTTTCAAAACCTGCGAACTAGACCCCCTCCCAGCTTCTCTCTACCGGGACAGCCTCCCAAAACTTTTGCCCTTCATTACCGACATCATCAACACATCTCTAGAGAATGGCTCCGTCCCCGATATCTTCAAGTCCGCCATCGTCCGTCCTCTCCTCAAAAAACACAACCTCGACCCAAACGAACTCAAGAACTACCGCCCAGTCTCCAAGCTCCCTTTCCTGTCCAAGCTTCTTGAGAAGGTTGTCCTCAACCAACTCAACCTCCACCTCGCCGACAACAACCTCCTCAGTCCCTTCCAGCCTGCCTATCGCAAACATCACAGCACTGAAACAGCCCTTCTACATATCCTAAACGACCTGCTTCTCTCCACTGACTCGGGCAACATCTCCCTTCTTTAGTTCTTACGCTACTCGATCTCTCTGCCGCCTTCGACACCATAAACCACTCTATCCTCCTCCACCGCCTTCACCACTCCTTTGGCATCACTGACTCTGCTCACTCCTGGTTTCTCTCCTACCTCTCCGACAGACAGCAGTCCGTCACCATCGACGGCGTCTCCTCCAACCCAGTCAGGCTCTCCTGCGGCGTTCCACAGGGGTCCGTCCTGGGCCCAGTCCTTTTCACACTCTACACCTCTCCCCTGTCCAACATCATCCAGTCTCACCACATACACCACCACCTCTACACTTACGACTCACAACTACTAGACAAAGACAAACTCGACAACACTCAGACACTACTGACTCGCACGGCTGACTGCTACGAAGACGTAAAAAACTGGATGACAGCAAACAAGCTCAAACTGAACGACAAAACGGAAGCCATGCTGGTAGGCACTCGCCAGAAACTTTCCCAGCTCCCTCCCTCTCTCCACCTTCAACTGGTGCATCACCCCCATCTCCCTCTCTAACTCGGTCAAGAACCTTGGCGTTATCCTCGATTCCTCTATGTCCATGACCAGCTTCGTCTCCGCCACGGCCCAGGCATGTTATTTCCACCTCCGCTGCATCAGTCAGATCAGAAAATACCTCACTACCGAAGCTGCCATCAAACTCGCTGTCTCTCTCTTCTTATCTCGCATCGACTACTGCAACTCTCTCCTTTCTGGCCTTCCTCACTCCACCACTCTCACTCTCCTGCGTGTCCAGAACAATGCTGCCCGCCTCGTCCTTAGAAGAGGAAAAAATCCGACCACATCACTCCCCTGCTCAAGCTCCTTCACTGGCTCCCCATCCGCCAACGCATCCAATACAAGATTCTGTCTCTCTGCTACAAATCCCTGAACAACTACGCTCCAACCTATCTCTCCAACTTACTTCACCCCTACACTCCTTCCCGCTCCCTCCGACCCTCTCCGCCTCCTCATCCCCCGCACCAAACTCAGCACTTTCGGCCCCCGCTCCTTCTCAGTATACGGCCCATCCACCTGGAACACTCTCCCACTCTCTCTCTGTCAGAAACACTCTCTCTCCTCCTTCCAGTCCGCCCTCACACTCACCTCTTTCAACAGTTCTAGCACTACATCACCACACTCCCCACCCCAAGCTGACCGTCGTAATGTATTTTCACTATTTGTGGTACGTGAGTCATTGTCTAAAGCGTGCACATGCGTGTACGAGATGTGAGTGCGCGCTTAGAGTTATAATTATTATAAGATAAGCGCATTATAAATACCGTAATTATTATTATTATTAATACAACGAAAATATCGCTTTCCACAAAAATGGACAAATTGTCTTTTCCCCTTCATGGGACAGAGTAGAACATGGTACGTGACAGTGTTATTCACAGTAATGTGGCCCTAAATTTATGTACTAAAGGCAAGCAAAGTAATAAAAACATAAGCACACAAAAGACTCTGTCAATACATGTACTGATGCCAGCACTGGTTTCCTAGAGTATACTATGTGCGGGGCCCCAAAAAGTTGGTGGCTCTGCCTAAAGATATTGTGCTCAAACATCAGACTATAAGAATTGAAGCCAGAGACTTGTTCATGTTATACCTGATTCTGCACACTGGTGTATGCTGGCCTGACTGAACAAAAAGTATTGTACGTACTATAAATTCACAGCCACTGTGCTGCAGCCATGTAAAAAACACATTTCCTTTAGTTAAAATCTATTGAATCGTTAAATGTAAATCAAGACATATTAGAATGCACACCTGGACAAAACACAAACACTGACCTAATGTAAACATTGGATCATAATTTTGTCAAGTTGTAATTAAATCACTCAAAAATAAAATAATAGTGTACCTGGCCCTGGTCGTTTATATCCAGACGACAGTGTTCTTTGGATACAGTTGGGAGTTGGATGCGGATGTCACACTCATTGGACCTGAAAGCAGGCACTAGTTCAGAACACACTGCATTATGACCTTCAAGGTATAAGCATGGAACAAGTGATTACCATTTACCTGCTTTAGCCAGGTGGGCTTTTATTGCAAAACTGTTGTGTTGCCATTACAACACAATCAAAATGAGCAGGGACATGTATCAGGGTTTCCGCTGCCCATGGAAAACCCTCAGTAGCTTTTATTGCAAAAATGTTGCCACTACAAGTACAACACAATCAACATGAGCAGGTACATGTAACTGAGGGTTTCCGCTGCCAATAGGCAGCGGAAACCCTCAGTTACATGCACCTGCTCATGTGGATCATGTTGTAGTGACAACATTTTTGCAATAAAAGCCCACCCTAGAGCAGGTACATAGTAATCAAGTGAAGATAGTATTTGAGATTAGAGAAACATTTTTTTGTCAAAATACGGCAATTTTTGTTACCTATTTCTGGACCCCTTGTGTGAGCTGATTTTTTTTGTGAGAGATCACTCTAAATTTACGGTTTTCGTGCACAGTACAAGACCCAAGTTTAAAGAAGTCTGTAAGTGTAACTTTAAGTTTAATAGTCTTCGGGGAAAATGCCAATGTTAAAAGTTTACCATGGACAAAAGACCTCCCTTTTCTATCATTATGCATAAACAACATCTGTTGTGGCAACAAAATAATTGGATTTGGAGCATTCACAATGAGTTTTGTCACCTCAAAAAGGTGTGATGGTTGAGTTTATTAGATTAAGACTTCAGTTTTCCCAGGTAAAAATCATAGTTTATTCAGCACGCTTCATCTTAACACTATTTTCTGGGACTACATGAATTTCCAACACATAAACACTGAATGAATACCCCAAAAATGAAGAGAGGCCCACTTACCTGCCAAACAAACAGGAGGTGGCAATGAGAGGAAAGTGAGCACCATCCGCACCACTTCTCTTTATTACGACAATCTTACCATACATTTTCTGCAAGCAAACAGAAATAATACAATTATCTCATTGACGCAATAGGAGTAAAGAATTTGGAACTGCAGTGAGATGTGTACTGTAATGTATGTGATGCCAGTCAGCAGCAGGCCTATGCCGACTTGATAATTTGCTACATTTTTACCGCCAGATTTCGGCCACTATTGTGACAACCCATCCTCTTGTCCAGCACGGCACACTCCAACAGTAATGATGTAGTGCTTATGGCAATGGTATTGCTAGTAGAACTGTGGCTTTGCTTTTAACTCATTCGAGACGTGCCGCCTCCGGATACGCGGCTTATACCGCGTATCCGGCGGCGGCAGGTCTCGAATGAGTTAACGGCTGTTGTTAAGTCCATTTTCGTGTCCCTCTGGCATTTAAAATGATCGGAGAGAGTTAACGGCTGCTGCAGCGCTTTGTTCTTGTACACAATGCCCCGCGCTTCCTCACCAGTCCAAACAAAAACACATGGTCAAATTCATTGGCATTTGTCAACATTTTCTCAGATCAGCACCTAGTATTTCCAAATCACCATAAGCTTTTATCTTTATTTAAAACGTAATTCAAAGAAAATTTATGGACATACTTACATACACACACTAAAACCGATGACTTGCTGCATTCAAACTTCTTCGACGGCGCGCTAGACGAATAACTGCGGTTGGCCTACTTATAAATACGATATAAAAATTAGCTCATCATAGGGCATTGAAATGCAAATATGTAATACAACAGCGTGATTAAACATTATACTTATGCAAAAATCATCGTTAAATTCTCATGCGCATACAAATGTACTTGTATTTTCATTGTTGTTTAATTTCCAAAGAGACCTAGTGCGTATGAATATAACTATTTTTAAAATGGAATCCTACCATTGGCTGAAATACTGACAAAGACTATTTTTAGAAACGCGGGTCAAGCTCCGTTGTTGACGGAAGTTCTTATGTCCTCAGCGGTAGTTTTACCTCAAGCCCCAAAAAGCCGAAAAGGTAATTTGTGAGCAACTGGTGGTTAACGCTAATAGTATACGGTTTAAAAAATAACTTAAAACTGAGCATCATGCATGACATTATAACCTTGCGGGACTGAAGGATAGTGTTTGGGATCATAGTTGAATATCAGTTTTGCCGTTAGCTATGAAGTGCGCGCGCAGCGCACTACTCGTATGGTACGCCGTCACGCTCTAGTGCACGCGGTACCTAATTACACGTATACATGTTTATAAAAAGATACAAGTCAAACTGTCGAGTTGATAGTACGCGTACTAATAAGCACAATCTTAAGAACTGTGGCAGGGATGTGTCGGAAACAGAAAGATTTATCGATCGGTATTATTTCAGAATCAGACTGTCACCTGTCCCTGACAAATACTGCACTGCACAATAGATGGATTTGGTTGATGCACTTCATAGATAACATTAATTTTAAGTGATAATACACCTAAAACAGAAGTTATTTCACAAGCAGAATAAGTTCAAAGAGGGTGCCCCTCGTCAACGGGGACAGACCAAGCAAAATACAAGGAATGATTTGGATCATCACAAGCTTTTTATTACTACCGGGCTGAGCAAGAAATACAACAGTAGGCTCATTTTCACACACAATGCAACATACTTGGGATTTTGAATTTACGTCAGTGTCAGGTTAACATCTGATTCATGGGTAACCACAATTCTTTCACTATCACAGTGTCAGCACATCAAATTTCTGTGCAGCAGACTACGAGTATGAGTACAGTTTGCACAATACTATCTCTCTGCATTCTTAACTAATACAAAACATGTGTCTTATAATCTTAGAAACAAGATGGGATGCCCAGCCCAAAGTTGTTCCTATTTTTTAGCTTATCCTTCTGATACATCTCTCTCAACCCTAATCCACTCTACTCAGCTCTGATCCACACACAAACACAGAGGCACGGCGCTTTACGCCAGTTGCACTTTCTCTGGGCTGGCGTAACCACAGCTTTTTTTAATAGCACAAACAGCGAATCAAAGTCACTATAAGCTTCACGTCATGGCATCGCTTATCTCACAACACCATGTGTACAGTGACCAAATTGATGTTTTATTTTACTCATTGTAGAAAATAAACACTTGGTAATTTTCTAGCTGATTTTCATACCTAGCACATTCAGGTGAAGATTTGACTCGGTCATCCCCGAGAACCGGGACAAACGGCAGGCTTACGTAATTTATACTATTTATTTTTAAAAAATCATTCAGATCTATACTCCATTGGATTCAGAATACTCATTACCGAATTATGATATGTTTCTTAACACAAACCCTAAAAGAGGAGTTGCCCTTTATTTTAATAAAAAGTTAAATGCTCAAGAATGTGAAACACTGAACAATAGTAAGTTTGAAGAGAGCTTATGGTACTATTTTGTGAGTGCTTCTGGTGAAAAAATTCTTGTTGGTTGTGTGTATAGAAGCCCCAACTCCACAACTGAAAACACAGATTTTCTATTACAACTTTTACGATCCGAGGAGATACAAGCATATGACAAAATTTGCATTCTCGGAGATTTTAATTTCCCTTGTGCAGGATGGGATGGCTCCTGGACAGGGGAAAAAAATAATCAAATTGTTGAGTGCATAAGAGACGCCTTCCTGATTCAAATGGTGAAAAACCCAACAAGACATAGGCAAGGTCAGAGGTCGACATTAGATGACCTAATCTTAGTAAATGACGAGTTGATAACGTCAGATATTCAACACTTGGATCCCATTGGCAAGAGTGACCATGATGTTTTACTCTTCCAGCTGTATGTACCTAAGGTTAAGGTGACACAGAGTATTAAACACTCCCTTAACCTTGGGAAGGGAGACTATGATAGTCTGAGAGCATATATGGCAAATATTGACTTTACAACTACTAAACCTGAAAATTGCGGAGTGGAAAAATTCTGGGCATTAATTAAGTCTTCGATTCTGAAAGGTATGGAGTTGCACATCCCAAAAGTGAAGAGCAAATCACATAAAAGAACCACACCATCTTGAATGAATAAGGGTACTTTAAGAATGATTAAAAAGAAATACAAGTTATACAAAAGATATCTTCAAACTCAAGAAGGTAGAGATTACCAAAGATATATTACCCTAAGAAATGACTGTAACAAATTAATAAAGCGTAACAAAAAATTGCATGAAAGAAATATTGCAGATAAATGTAAAATGAACCCCAAAGTGTTTTGGAAGTATGTACAGGAACAAACTAAATATAATTCTGGAATAAATGCACTTAACAAAGAAGATGGCACACTTGCTGTAGGAGATCATGAAAAGGCAGCAACACTGAATAAATTCTTCTCAAGTGTATTTGTGGAAGAAAATTTGAGTAATGTTCCGTTGCTTGGTAGAGGCTCAAAATTGAATGGGTGCACCATAACAGATATCGTAATAACTCCTGATATTGTCAAAAAAAAACTAAAGGAGTTGAATCCTTCCAAAGCTCAAGGTCCAGACTGCATCCCTCCCAGAGTTTTACAAGAGTTGTGTAATGAGTTGGCAGAGCCACTTTGCACATTGTTTACTTTTTCCCTTGAATCAGGTATTGTACCGCAAGACTGGCGAACCGCAGAGGTAAGTGCGATTTTTAATAAAGGTTCTAGGTCAGATGCAGGAAACTACAGGCCAGTAAGCTTAACGTGTATAGTATGTAAAGTTTTAGAGTCTATAGGCCGAGATGAGATCGTTAATCATTTCACGGTGAATAATATGTACACTGAATGCCAACATGGTTTTAGAAGGAAACGATCATGTGTTACTCAGCTACTACGGGTTATGGATGATATAACCTTACTGGACAACAAAAAAACGGTTGACATCATATACTTAGACTTTAGAAAAGCATTCGACACTGTTCCTCATGAACGGCTTCTTCAGAAACTAGAGGCCTATGGTGTATGTGGAAACATTTCCAACTGGATAAGAAGTTTTTTACATGCAAGAGAACAAATGGTAAAGGTTGGAGAAGCAAAATCGGACAAAATAAAGGTACTGAGCGGCATACCTCAAGGTAGCATCTTAGGACCTATATTATTTACGATATTTATAAATGACTTGCCAGATTGTGTTAATAGCATGTGCAAAATTTTCGCAGACGATACTAAAATCTATAATGAATCGAGCAATAAAGACGTGTTGCAGCACGATTTGGATCACTTGCAAGAGTGGTCCGACACATGGGACTTACATTTTAATGTAGAGAAATGCAAGGTCTTACATGCTGGAAGGAACAATCCTGAACACGATTACTTGATGAAAGTGAACAGTAACATTAAAAAGGTGGTATCTTGTGAGGAGGAAAGAGATTTAGGTGTGGTCTTCGACAAAGTTCTATCTTTTGACCCCCATATTCAGAACTGCATCAATAAGGCCAACAAAATGGTTGGAGTAATTAAGAGAGCTTTTAATTATTTGGACAAGGACATTTTTAGTAAACTGTATAAATCACTAGTCAGACCACATTTAGAGTATGCAAACACTGTATAAAGTGTATGGTACCCAGGTTTAAAGAGACAATCAGCTGCGCTCGAAAGGGTACAGAGACGAGCAACAAAGCTGGTCAAAGAATGTAGAAATATGACTTATTCAGACAGACTCAGATACTTTGGATTACACTCCTTACGCGGACGTAGAATACGGGGAGACTTAATCCAAGTTTTTAAAATTTATAATGGCATCGACGACCTAAAGTGGAACGACTTTTTTGCAACACCATTCTGTGACAGAACCCGAAATTCTGAAGGGAAAATTTTTGTACAGCACTGTAACACTAACCTGCGGAAGTTTTGTTTTACTAACAGAGTTGCCATTGTTTGGAATGACTTACCAGTTTCATTAAAAAAAGCATCTAATATAAATTCTTTTAAAAACCAGCTGGACGAATTACCAAAATTTAAAGAGATTTTTTATTCCTATGATGAATGATTTTATAGGAAAATTGCATGCATAGCAGACCCATAAAGGAACTAAAGAAAGAAAGGACATTTATAAAGGCCTCACGGCCTATTTTGTCCTCACAATACTACTACTACTACTACTACATTATTGAGAAGATTTTGATAAAAAGATTAAAATGTCTTTAACTATTGAAAAAATAATTCCTCAAAATGTGCCGAAAATCACAATTTGACCTGTTATAACTTGGTAATTTTCTAGCTGATTTTCATACTAGCACTTTTAGGTGAAGATTTAACTCGATCATCCCCGAGAGCCAGGACAAAGAGCAGGCTTATGTAAACACTGTTTATGAAGAAACATTTGGCTATTAATGAGAAGATTGCTTTTTTCATCAAAAGATTAAAAGTGTTTTAGCCATTTAAAAAATAATCCCCAAAATCGGGGAAATTGTACTTCCTAAAATTTCAAAAGCACTATACTTTTAACACAAAAGTTCAAGCAGTATGAAAGCGGGTTAATGAATAAATTCAAGACCTTTCTTCAATCTAGCTATATGGAAAATATCAATTAAGTAAAACAAAACTTATGGGCTGATTTGCGGACTAACCTTTTTCCCCAAAATGCCCATTTTCTTGTACATGTATAGGTATTCTGATTTCAATACCCTTGGAAGGGTGCTTGATGACATTTTGTAGCAGCAAAATAAAAGCAAATTTGATTTATGTACTTTAATGAATGCGCACATTTTTAATCTTTCACAAAAATGAATTAATTATCGCTCAAAAAGTTGAAGAGGTAACACACTCATTCTGTGTCTTCCTTTAGTGAGCAAAATACCTAGTACTAGTAATAATAAGGAAAGTTATGGACTCAAATATGGATCAACCAGTTTTTGTGAAATGGATATTTCTCGTCAAAGTGTACTGTAACTAAATTGTTACTAACTTACATGGTAGCCATAGTATGATACAATCACACCAGACGCACACACGTAGGGTTCTTGTAAAAAAACTTCACTCGGCTGCAACTCGTCACACGTGGCATAAGGTTGTAGACCACACCAGAGTAACAGTTCCAACAATATTTTATTGCAGCGATGCGATCTCCACACATCCACAATGCAACAACACTGATACACTGTCTCCTCTACAAATGTACAATGCATCAACACTTTTGACACACTTTGTCTCTCGTACAATGTACCCACATACTTCCTAACATGGTCTTTTATACTATTACAGATTTTCAGAACAATCCAGCAAATTCTCCCAACACAACCAATCGGAAAGCAAACATAACCAAAACTCAATATTCATTAAAAAAAAAGAACTCTAGAAGTTACTACAAATTTTTACTACAAATTTCCACTACCCTCTAGGCGCTTTTGATAAATTTTGACATCGTATCTGAGGTCACTAGAAAGATCACGACCCTGCTCAAACCTTACAGTCTAATGTAGGTTAAACTTTACAACATTGTAGCGAAACTACGCTTCACAACAAAAATCGATCGCAATTCTCCGTGCAAAAGAAAATGAATCCTACTAAATAGGTACATAATTCTTATCCAAAATAACTAGAATGAATATCAGATCTTTCCTATGATTAACACACACATGCTTTCAAAGATTAACACAACCACAAAGTAAAATTTTTATTTTTTAAATGGCCTTGAGATACTTCTCTTAACCCTTATCATTCGGAATACACCAGTGTGTGAAATAAGTTTGACTAAAATAGTTCAAGGGTAGTGGCAGAACAGCTTCTAGGCACCAAGCTATTCTGGCACTACCCTTGATCTAAAGCCATTGGTCTATATCCTTATCTGGCAGTACTGTAATGTAGCGTGCACATGGCAGTGTACAAATTTGAAGTTTATAGCCTCAGTATGATATGGGTTAAAGAAAATAACCTAAAGTTTCAAGCCTGTCCATCCACAAATGCCAGTGCTAGTCGCTGTCAATAAAAAAAATATACTCTGTATGTACACACACACATGCTGCACTTGGTGCCAAAAGTACATTCTCCAGCATGGTATGCGTAGCTAGAAAAGACATTATTTCATTGTTACTTCTTTGCCAGAATTTGTGGTGCTATGCTCATGACGTCATGTTCATGCTATGGTCTATGGAACACGCTTCGCTGAGCCCCATTTCAAAAATACAATATATTGTAACCTGAAGTCACATCTGAAGAAGTCAAGTAAAACGCAGTTTAGTGAATTTTGATGTCCATAGTTTTATCCCAACAAGTGCATCTTTTAACCCATATCATACTGAGGCTAAAAGCTTGAAATTTGTACGCTGCCATATATGCAAGCTACATTATAGTACTTACAGATAAAGATATAGACCAATGGCTTTAGTTCAAGGGTGGTGCCAGAATAGCTTGGCGCCTAGAGGCACCAAGCTATTCTGGCACTACCCTTGAGCTATTTTAGTCACATGTATTTCACACACTGCTGTATTCCGAATGATAAGGGTTAAAGTCAAAGCGTGGCAGGATAAATTTTCTAATAAAAAAGTGAAAGTGAGAGAAATGCGCTAAACCATGGATTACTTACTTACTTACGCCTGTCACCCCTACCCGGGTATAGGCCGTCGACGAGAGACCTCCAGCAACTCCTGTCCTGTGCTTCTCCTTCGATTCTACTCCAGGTGGTTCCCAGTCTCTTGATGTCTAATAATAATAATAATAATAATACCGTTATTATATAGGCGCTTTTTCTCAATTTTGGGGAAATCGACTCAAAGCGCCGCGCCTGAAACCCAACACACACACTCACGAAACAGACACGGATTTACGCCATTTAAGACAAACACAGTACAAGACAAACGAAGGGCCAGTCAGCTACTGAAGTTACAGAGATTTTTGATCGCTTGTATTTGAAATTTGTAAAGTGGCCTGAGACCGGTACCGAAGTGTGGGGGATGGGGGGGGGGGGGGTGGAAGAACCGGAGTACCCGGAGAAAGAACCCCCGACGGTCCGCCCGAATTAACGGTGACACTTACCAGAGGAGAAAAGTCCAACGCCGGAACCCGGTATCGAACCACGCACCTTTGGCATTGGTGGCAGGCGCCTTAACCACTGCGCCACGGACCGCCCCTGCTTGGAGGTCTCGACGCCAGGAGTTTCTCGGCCTACCTCTTTTCCTCTTTCCCTGGGGGTTCCATGACAATGCCTGCCTAGTGATACTGGAAGCTGGCTTTCTCAGACTGTGACCGATCCATCCCCATCTTCTTCGCCCAATTTCATTCTCTGCTGTTATCTGCTCTGTTCTCTCCCAGAGTCTGACGTTGCTGATTTTCTCTGGCCAGTGGATTTTCAAAATTCTTCTAAGGCAACTGTTCATGAAGGTCTGTACTCTGTTGACTGTGGTTTTTGTCAATCTCCAAGTCTCTGCTCCATATAGGAGAACTGCTTTTACATTGGAGTTGAAAATCCGGACTTTGGTGTGTTGTGACAGCTCTCTGGAACTCCACACTTTTTTCAACTGGAGAAAGGCTGCTCTGGCTTTACCGATTCGTGCTCTGACATCTGCATCAGTGCCGCCTTTTTTGTCTATGATGCTCCCGAGATAGGTGAAGGACTCCACCTCCTCTAACGGAGTGCCAGCAAGCAAGACTGGTTCTTCCCTGGTTGCGTTCAGCCTCATTGTCTTAGTTTTCTGTTTGTGAATGGTGAGGCCCACTTGGGACGAGATGTCAGCAAGCCTCGTGGTCTTGTCTTGCATTTGTTGATGAGTGTGGGACAGTAATGCCAAGTCGTCTGCAAAATCGAGGTTGTCAAGCTGTGTCCACAGTGTCCACTGTATTCCACTTCGTCTGTGCTCTGTGGTCATCTTCATGACCCAGTCTATGGCCAGTAGGAAGAGGAACGGAGACAGCAGACACCCCTGCCTGACACCAGTTCTGACCTGGAGCTCCCTGGTGAACTGCCCTTCGTGGATCACGCGACATGTCATGCCATCGTAGCTGCTCTTGATCAGGCGGACGAGCTTTGTGGGTACACCGTAGTGTCGTAGGAGTTTCCACAGAGTCTCTCGGTCCACACTGTCAAATGCTTTCTCATAATCCACAAAGTTGACGTACAGCGGGGAGCTCCACTCCAGAGACTGTTTAAACCATGGATAGTTCTGGTTATTTGGCAGCTCTGCCTTAGAGTTGAAGGCAGAGAGTGTGAAGAAAGAGAGTTGTGTCGAAAACTGTCATCATGTAAATCATCACCACATGTGGTATATCTTATTCTTAATGCTTGAGACTTTTGGTTACTTGAAATAAAGTTGCAACTGAAAAGTAACAGGTACTCTCCCATCAAACCTTTCTCGTCTTATTCTAATTATTTACAAAGACAAGGTTTCCTAGAAACGTACGATTTCATGTAACTAGTCATGTGGTATCAAGGCATTAAAAGGTTTAAAGTATCATTGGGAAAAGACTTTAATGCCATGTGTACTCAGTACATTCTCCCTCCCCCCCCCCCCCCTCCCCCCAAGCGTCAAAATGATTTATGTCCCTGTCATTAAATTCATGTTATGAGGGCAAGTATGTAGTCACATTGCTAGCGGGATAAAATGAAAGAGGGGATATGGGGGATATGTATAGGGATATAGCCAATGATCATTATGAGATTTGAAGAAAAGCCTCGATTGCATCTGATGTGGTTTATTGCAGGCCTGGAAGATGCCTGTGACCAAGATGCGAACAACGCAGAGGCAGTCAACCTCTGTTGTGAACACCAGGACTGTGGAATCGTATAGCAGCACCACCAAGATGAAGAGTTTCAGTTCTCTCAACAGGTACTGATTATTGGCCCAAGGGTACTTTGTGGTAAAACCCTTCTAAACATACCAATTTCACTGACCTCACTCAAAGGTCAAGGTCACATGGAGGCCAGAAATAGCCATATGTTGACACAAATTGTTTCTCCTCAAATACTATTTTAAAACTCAAACTTAAAGACCTTTCTATGCATACTAATTTGGATGACCTCTCGGAAAGTTCAAGGGTCAGAGGAGGTCGGCAAATGTTTGAAAAATGACAGTTTTTGATAGGATTGTACTTTTTATCAAAGTTTTTGTCAACCTTTCAGTCAGATTTGGCACAAAGGTAACTGATGATAAGACCTTTCTATGCATACTAATATATTGGTCCCCTCGCAAAGGTCCTGAGTTCAGAAATAGGTTTTTAAAAATGGCCATATTTTGATAAAAACTTTTTTCTCAAATACTGTTTTCAACTTCAAGCCTAAACTTGGTACCTGAAGGCCTTTCTATACATACTACATGTAATTTGGATGACCCGTCAGAAAGGTCAAGGGTCACAGGATGTCAGCAAGCGTGTGAAAAATGACAGTTTTTCATAGATATTTTTATCAAAGTTTTTGCAAAATTTTCAGTCAAACTTGGCATAAAGGCAGCTGATGATAACACCTTTCTTTGCATTTTAATTTAGACGTCCCCTCACAAACGTCAAGGGTCACAGAGGGTCAAGAAATTTGTGAAAATGCATACATTTTGACAAAACTCAGATTTTACTGGCACAAAAGCCAACCCTTAAAGTTTAGACGCTTGAACCTTGGCTCATTTCAGTGACCTGTTGGAAAGGTCAAGGTCCAGGGCTCCCGCTGTAGTGAGTCTGTGCATCTTTTGCACACTGAAACTCAAAATGACGTACTGAAAATTTTACAGAGGGGTGGGCAGACACACTATCATTCAGCACATTTGCGTCCGAAACGCACTGCTTGCACCACTGTGCATACCTTAACCGTGTCAGTTGATCTGTGTTTAGTGATGAGTTGGCTTGTTTAGCCACGTCTGCATTCACGTTCGACTGACACTCGGTTCCGTGCAAGTATAACTGGACGGGCAACCTGTTAGTTTACTAGTGGTGTAATTATCACAAAGTGCTCACTACATGTTGAATATGTTATTTGCTGTGACATCAGCTATTTATACTGTTATCATTTATGGGATGCAGCATCCTTTTGCGTTGAATTGAATTTGAGCCATGTCAAGTTGTCCTCAACATGGAACACCAAAAGACATGTTCATTTCAGCCTGGTTCCGGATCGATTGTTTACACACAGTTTAATGACACAAGTATAGATTTGGTTTTCGTCACTTGTTTCTTTGTGTATTTCGTGCAAGTTTTCACTTTGGTAACTAACTTACTTACTTACGCCTGTCACCCCTCCCAGGGTATTGGCCGTCGACGAGAGACCTCCAGCGACTCCTGTCCTGTGCTTCTCCTTCGATTTTACTCCAGGTGGTTCCCAGTCTCTTGATGTCTGCTTGGAGGTCTCGACGCCAGGTGTTTCTCGGCCTGCCTCTTTTTTTCTTTCCCTGGGGGTTCCATGACAATGCTTGGAAACTGGCTTTCTCATACTGTGACCAATCCATCCCCATCTTCTTCGCCCAATTTCATTCTCCGCTGTTATCTGCTCTGTTCTCTCCCAGAGTCTGATGTTGCTGATCTTCTCTGGCCAATGGATTTTCAAGATTCTTCTAAGGCAACTGTTTATGAAGATCCGTACTCTGTTGACTGTGGTTTTTGTCAACCTCCAAGTCTCTGCTCCATATAGGAGAACTGGTTTTACGTTTGAGTTGAAAATCCGGACTTTGGTGTGTTGTGACAGCTCTCTGGAACTCCACACTTTTTTCAACTGAAGAAAGGCTGCTCTTGCTTTACCGATTCATGCTCTGACATCTGCATCAGTGCTGCCTTTTTTGTCAATGGTGCTCCCGAGATAGGTGAAGGACTCTACCTCCTCCAACGGGGTGCCAGCAAGCAAGACTGGTTCTTCCCTGGTTGCGTTCAGCTGCATTGTCTTTGTTTTCTGTTTGTGGATGGTGAGGCCCACTTGGGACAAGATGTCAGCAAGCCTCGTGGTCTTGTCCTGCATTTGTTGATGAGTGTGGGACAGTAAAAGCCAAGTCGTCTGCAAAATCGAGGTCGACAAGCTGTGTCCACTGTATTGCGCTTCTTTTCTGCTAAGTGGTTCTCTTCATAACCCAATCTATGGCCAGTAGGAAAAGGAACGGAGACAGCAAACAACCTTGCCTGACGCCGGTTCTGACCTGGAGCTCCCTGGTGAACTGTCCTTCATGGATCACGCGACATGTCATGCCATCGTAGCTGCTCTTGATGAGGCAGACGAGCTTTGTGGGTACACCGTAGTGTTGTAGGAGTTTCCACAAAGTCTCTCGGTCCACGCTGTCAAATGCTTTCTCGTAGTCCACAAAGTTGACGTAGAGTGGGGAGCTCCACTCCAGAGACTGTTCCATGATGATGCGGAGAGTGGCGATCTGGTCTGTACATGATCAGTTTTTCCTGAATCCTGCTTGCTGGTCTCTCAGCTGGGGGTCGACAGAGTTCTTCATTCTCTCTAGGATGATCCTATTGAAGACCTTTGCTGGTACTGACAGCAACGTGATTCCTCTGTAGTTGGAACACTTGCTGAGGCTGCCTTTCTTGGGAAGCTTGATTAGGTACCCCTCCTTCCAGTCATCCGGCATCACCTCCTCTTCCCAGATCTTTCCAAACAGTGGGTACAGCAGCTCTACTGTTGTCTCTAGGTCTGCTTTCAGAGACTCCGCTGGGATGCCATCTGGCCCTGCTGCTTTGCCGTTCTTCAAAAATGCCACTGCTCTTCTGATCTCTTCCCGGCTGGGTCTGTCACAGCTGATGGGTAGGTCCGTCTCTGCTGGCTGAATGTCTGGAGGGTCGGGTGGGGTGGGTCTGTTCAGTAACTCTTCAAAATACTCAGCCCATCTGTCGAGTTGGTCTGCTCTGTCTGCAATAGGCTTGCCTTCTTTGTCTTTTACTGGTCTTTCTGTATGGCCATACTTGCCCGACAATCTTCTGGTAATGTCGTAGAGCTGTTTCATGTTGCCGCCGCTTGCTGCCTTTTCTGCCTCTGCTGCCACGCTGTCTGTGTAGGCCCTCTTGTCTGCTCTGATACTCCTCTTCACCTCTCAGTATGCTTCCGAGTATTCCTCCTGTGCCCTTTGGCTGCTTTTGTGCGACTGTTGTTGACAACTGCTTTCTTCTGCTTCCTCACTTCTATCTTCAAGGTCTGTGCCGACAGCCAGTCCTTGTGATGGTGTTTCCTGAACCCTACAGTGTCTTTGCAGGTTGAGTTCAGCGCCTCTCTAACTGCCTTTCACTGCTGCTCTGTGTTGACCGCCTCCTCTTCACTTACTAGCTCCTGTAAAGCTTGAAACCAGTTGGACAGCACCAGGTTGAATCTTCTTTCACTCCAGTCTCTCTCAGGAGGCCTACATTATAGCGCTGTCTTCTTGTTGTCTCTGTATGGCTTTTCTTTAACTTGAGCTTTATTCTTAAGGTAAGTAGATGGTGGTCCGAGGCAACATCTGCTCCCCTCCTCACTCGAACATCTAGGACTAGGAGGTATCTTCTATATCTGCAATATATAATAAACAAATATCCTAAATAAAGTACAAACGAACAATATATAATAAAACTACTATCCTTAACAAAAATACAAACGAAAACAGGCTGAAAGGCTTAAGGCTTAAGCCGCTGGACTCCGATGGAAGCACAAGCGTCAGGCACTAATGCCAATAGAGCTACGCCTTTGCTTCCGCTTCTCGCGGCACAGCACTCGGCTCCCGTAACAGTGTTTCAAAAAGTCCAATATCAAATATACGATCAACCAAATATGCTTTCTAACACACAAATGAAGATCGAGAAAAAATGAATACAGTTTGTAAGCTACTGAAACTCCCCAGTGGGAACGCAAACAAGTTCGACTTAAATTAGCGCGTTCGCAAACTAGACATTCACAGCACAAGGCTCCTTTAACTAACAAAGTTTCAGAACAAACAAGGCTCCTTAACTAGCAACGTTTCAGAATAAACAAGGCTCCTTTAACTAGCAACCTTAATAAGTCGAGTCACTAGACCTTCTCGCCGGAAGCACAACCGTTAAGCTCCACTCAGCTCGGCGCTCTTGCTTCCGCGATAAGGCCTTCCGTAAATAATACAATACCTCAAAACGTCGCTGTGACAAAGTTCCTCTCACAATATTGACACGAGGACATGAAATAGATCAACGTTCTTTACAACATTATAAGCATACAGAACTTTACTTAAATAGCTTAGAAATAACTACATGCGACGACCCGACCCGACACTCGCAACAGCACCCAGGTCCGGCATCGTAGCCCACAAGGCGGAGCGACACAGTCAGCACACACTGTCTGTACCACAGCACGGTGGCAGACTTAGCTGGTTAGTTCTGACCTTTGGATTAGGATGCACTAAAACACAGGTGCAAAGATACTAACTAACAAAGTTAGATAAGTACCTAACAAAAGAAACAAAATAATCGCATCACCCTTCCCGCAACTTTAACTGCCGTCTTCTATATTCCCTTCACCTCTTTCCCGCAACAATAAATTCAAACTCGACAGAATACATATTTACACGTCACCACATGACTCACTTCCGATATTTACACTCCTACGCTAAATAGTGAAATGGCCCTAGTTGCCCTCTCGGCTTTAAATCCCAATAACTAATTCGACGCTAACTACTTTAGAAACTACAACATACAACAAACAGCATTCACTTCTACATTCTATTCCTATACTTGCCCCCCAATACACTAACCAAAATAATAATAACAGAACAAGCAAACACAAACAAACCCCTCGAGCAAATGGCCACTAAAGAATTGTTGCGCGTACTTACTGCCATCCGTGATGACGCCCCAGCTAGAACAAAGACAAACAAGACAAGACAAGCCAGGGGTTAAGTTGTCGCAGCTCTCTCTTCTCTCCCTCTCCTTCCTCGGACAACGGCTCCGGGACGATCAGAAACCGTATCGCAGGGCCGATACAAAAGACCGACACAGCTGCTTGTGGCCTCCAGCAAATGGCGAACCACACCTGAAAGACCACCCTCGGAGACTTGCTGGTAAAGCGACTGACTCGTTCGCAGTTGGAAAAGCAACTGTCGAAAATTTGGATAACGATAGGTTGGCAAAAAAAAGCTCACGACATCATGTGATGTGAAAACACTTGAAACAATAACCACCTGATCGCGTTAAGACCGAGCGATCACTTGTGTCACGCCGACCCTCCAAATCCTTGCACGGCAGCAAATACTCGTGTACAGGCCAGATACTAGACACCCATGCTATCGCTACCCGGTGACTAACTAAATCCTGTCACCCCTCTAAACTTACTCCCCTATAAAATTGGACGAAAAAAACCCCGTGTCGTGACACATACAGATTCGTATGATCGCACCTACTCGTAGACGCGTATGAGCATATGCAACTCTTGTAGCTGTCGATGTTTTGCCTGTGTTCTTTTCATCACCGCAACCTAAACTACGTAAACATAGCAACATGAAGGTAATTTGACTCAGAAATACACATAGCTTCTCACAAGCCCCTGCACTCTGTGCAGAACTAATGAAGATCTATGCCTCTTGGAGAGTTTTGTCTATGGTTATAGGCGAACATTTCTAAATAGTGAATGCCATCCATCTGGTGTAAAAACAAGAATATATTTATCCTGATGAAAGTATGCGGTAACGGTGGAATGAATGTTTATTGATAGGTTCAGTTGTCTCTGTGCACACCAGATGGAACAGAGTAGACTTTGTGCCAAACTTGAAGACTGCATATCTAGTCGTCAGCTGTTTAGCCTTACAAATGAACTTCTTGGAAAGAAAAATGAACCTGTACTTCCGAATTCCATTCTGATGAATGATCTACCTGATAAGTTTTGTCAGTACTTTTGACTCTAAGATAAGCACGATCCGTCAGGAACTGGACAACTGTTCTGATGCTGTGTCCTATATAGCATATGATGGGCCTGTGTTACATGCGTTCACTGCTGTCACAGAGGAGACTGTAAAGAAACTCATTATTTCCTCACTCACCAAATCTTGTTCCCTTGACCCCATTCCCGCCTATATACTCAAGCTATGCCCTGATGAGCTTGTCAGTGTGATAACCAGAATTATTAACTTGTCTCTGGAGTCAGGGTCTGTGCCTCGGCATTTTAAGCAGGCTGTGGTAATTCCATTGTTGAAGAAGGCAGGGATGGATGCAAACTTGCTGAAGAATTATAGACCAGTGTCTAATCTTCCCTTTCTTTCCAAGATTCTGGAGAAAGTTGTGCTGAGTCAGCTCATGTCACATCTCAGTAGTAATGATTTACTTGAACTGTATCAGTCTGCATATCGAAGAAATCACAGTACTGAGACAGCATTGCTTCACATTACCAATAGCCTGCTTACACATGCTGATGTCGGACATGTCTCTTTGCTATCATTATTAGACCTGTCTGCGGCGTTTGACACGCTGGATCATGGGATTTTTTTAGAACACCTACGCGTGTCTTTTGGTATTTCCGGTCCAATGCTGTCATGGCTCAAGTCTTGCCTTTTTGAAAGATATCAGTCTGTATGTGTGAATGGGATCATGTCTCAGCCTGTGCTTTTGAAGTATGGTGTCCCACAGGGGTCTGTTTTGGGTCCTCTGCTGTTCTCTCTTTCCACTGAACCAGTTTCCCAAATCATCAGCCAGAATAGCTGAGTATCACAAGTATGCTGATGACACTCAGGTCTCTAAGTCTGACCATCCTAGTAAACTGCAGACCATTGTCTTCAGTGTGGAGAAGTGTATAGTTGAAATCAAAGACTGGATGACTTGCAACAGACTCAAGTTAAATGATGACAAAACAGAGAGCATGCTTGTTGGTACTTGAGCTAGAATATCTGCCTCCAGCAGTGATCACATTTCCATAGGTGGCCATGACATTTCTTTCAGATCCGATGTAAAAAATCTGGGTGTATTCCTGGATTCGAGTTTATTGATGGAAAAACAGTTTAGCTATCTTTGCCGCACTGCCTACCTGGAGCTCCGCAGAATAGGCATGATCAGATCCTTTTTGACAGAAAAGGCTACTGCCCAGCTCGTATGCTCTCGCATTTTGTCCCATCTAGATTACTGTAATTCCCTTCTTGCTGGTATCTCATCTGATCAACTCACTCGCATTCAGCATACAGACTTGCCTACCTGAAAAAACTGTTGTCAGTACTCCAGGCAGTTAAAAACCAGATTATGGCAGTTTTGACCATATTTATTTGTAAACCGGTAAAGATACTACTACTGCTACTATGCATTTTGCTATAAAAGGTGATGTATTTTTACAACATGCCAGCCATAAATGAGAAAAAAATCATTTTCATGATATACTTTCATTTAATTCAATTGCGTTTATATGTAGGCCTACTTTGTGTTTTTTTTTTCTCCCCTCTTTTCTTTGATTTTCGCCCTTTTTTGTTTTTTTGTTAATATAATTAGAATGACACTTGCCGACTTGGTCACTTTACTGAAGATCGTTTGTTTTTTTTACAGTCGATTCATGGTGAATAAAATGCTGCTTAAACCAACCTTGTGCTGTCTGACCTGCATCGATGCTGAACCTTTGGCAGCATTTTCAATCTTGGCATGGGCTTTGGAGGAAATATCTCTCTCACAATCATTTTGACCACCATGTGCCACCGTGAAATCTGTTTGGCACAATATGCATCGCGCAAAATCCTGATCTTTTGACGATACAGTCAAACAAGGCCACTTTTTATTGTATGCTTTCAAAAAGCTGTGCTTTCGAGCAACTTGCTTGGCAGTTCGTCTGAAGAATGATCAGCATCACGGCTTCGTTTCATTTTTGGCTACTATGAATAACTATCAGATTCTATTCTTTCTCACTGGTGTAAATCAAATGGCATCGAAAGCTAAACTATCCAAGGGAAGCAGTCACTTTCATAGCACACACCCCCCCCCCCCCCACCTCTTTCCTATCTATTTTGTGTGCTTTGACCAAAATAGACCCATGATCACTGGTCGATCATGCACAATTCTCTCCCCTGACAGTGCTTTTAACTACTTTACTTTGTAATCTTCCTAAAATATTAGCACTGGCAGTCTCCTTTTTCTTTTCATTTATTACTACAATATCGACTGCAACCCCTTCCCCCCTTTTAGTAGGTTCTCTCTTAGGGTGCATGGAAATTTAGCTCTAAGTGGAGGCATGGAATGTATGCCCATGCAGACACCACAATAAAATGTCTTTATCCAAAGGAAGTAACAACAAACTGGGCGTCTTTTAATAGAAGAAAACCAAAAAAAAAACACAAAAACGTTGTGACCGTATTTTTAACGACCTGACCAGAAGATCGTATTCTCAGGCTAAAATCCGTATGAATACGGCCAACTACAGTATGGTAGGCAAGTCTGAGCATATCCAGAATAATGCAGCCCGGTTAGTCCTTCGCAAAAAACACACTGATCATGTCACACCACTGCTAAAGCATCTCCACTGGCTACCTGTCAAACATTTGGCATACAAACACTATGACAATACGCTTCCTGCATATCTGTCTTTTTTCCTTGCATCGCACAATCTTAGTAGAAGTCTACGCTCAAGTTCACAGAAACTGCTTGTTCAGCCCAGAGTCAGCCTAAAAACTGCTGGTGCCCGTTCTTTCAGTTATCAGACCCCTCACGTCTGGAACTCACTTCCACTGCATGTCCGTCTATCCCCTACCCTGATGACCTTCAAAACAAATTTGAAGACCCATCTTTTCCAAGTAGCATATCAAGATTAGCTTAGTCTGGATGTGCTGCCTGGAAATGTTGGCTGTTTTTGTATATATGCGTAGCCCATCTAGGTAGGCTGCGTGTGTATGTGTGTGTGCGTGCATGCGTGTGTGTGTTTCGTGTTAAGAATGCGCTTACATGGTGCGAGCAGGTGTTTATTTAAAGAGTGAGTGCGTTCTGATTTTTCTGCTTTTTAATATTATTTTTATGTGCTGTAAAGCGCTCCGAGCTTGCTGTCCGTGGGGAAGGGCGCTATATAAATGCTATGTATTATTATTATTATTAACCTTTTGCCGTACCATCTGATGGCAGTTCTGCTGAAAGCCTCCAAGGCTGGCTCTAGCACCACCTTGTACTGCCCCCAGCCCTCCACCAAGTAACAGCCCTGTCCAAGCCCATGTCAGTATGTAGTTTTCCTTTTTGTAACCTGGCTTTTAAATTTCTGAGTTTTCAGAAGTAAACCCACCAGTATATGTAGCAAGTATATTCCGTCGTGAACCTGACTTTGTCTTTACCAGAACGAAAGATGGGAAAAACGTGTGCTCATTTATATGGTCAATGATGTATGGTTACTGAAAAACAAAAGAAAAGGCTGAAACTCACTGCAAACCACAATAGAGCATCTCCCTCCCTCCTCCTCCACTCAGCCTGGAAATTAAAATTGTGTGAACTGAAAAGGCAAAACTTAGGCACATATTCTCATGGGTCATGGTCCTGTAACTTGCATGATGGACTCCTGAGGATCTGTGCCTTTACCCATCTGTAGAAAGGGCCACTATCACACTGTCCTAGATACACTCACTGATACGCACCTCCTGCCTAAAATAAACATAGATCCTCATGGCGCCAGCAGATGCGAAAGCTAATGAGAATTATGCCTCTTGCCTGCCTTAATCTTTATGCTGGTCCTTACATAGAAGAAGCTGCACGAGCTGATTCAGTGACTGCCTTCCATAGTGTATACTATTAGATGTGTTGACAGCAATTATAAACAAACTGCTATGCTGGAAAAAGGGGACAGAAACAGAATAGCGGGAGCTCACATTCCAGCGAATCAAAATGATTAGGCATTTCAGAGTCTGAGTTAGAACTGGGTTTGACAGTGCCGGTGATGGAAAGCCCACTGACTGTTGGCTACCAGTGCTAAAGCGGGAAACAGGAGGGACCTGAACAAACATGATGCCGTATCAGGCGCTGGGCCAGAAATTAGTTTTGACAGCTTGACACTCGCCCACCCACCACCTTACCACAGCCCTCTCCCTCCCCTTGGCTACTGGGGTAACACTGCAGTAACTAACAGTGGCAACGTGCAGAAGGGGTTAAGTTTAATTTTAGAGTATTATAAATTGATGATTTTATCATTCAGAACATCCAGTGGAAGTATGTTGGAGGGCTGGTCCTTCCCAAGTCTGGCGCTGACAGACAGTCCCCAAGAATGGGTCCCAGGCAACCAGGCTGTATTCTTGATGTCTTCGTCGTCTCCCCAACTAAAGGTCACACGCAGGTGAGAATGCTAACCCTTCCAACTCTGATACTACATGTACAACAACAGGTACAACAAGATATGGATAGACCATGATAGTTCAAGAATTGCCAAAATAGCTAGGTGCCTAATGGTGCCAGGCTATTCTGGCACCACCCTTGAACTGTCATGGTCAAACTGAGGACAGTATCCAAATTGGGGGATTCTGACCTTGGACATGTTGCTAAATGTGTTTACTAGTACCATGCTGACATATTTCTTTTGAATGTTCAGAATTGTCCCTGGATATTTGCAGATAAGAATTATGTGTACCATTTTGTGTTACATATCTGTTTCACAGATTAACCCTTATAATTCGGAATACACCAGTGTGTGAAATAAGTTTGACTAAAATAGTTCAAGGCTGAAGGGTGGTGCCAGAATAGCTTTGCGCCTCTAGGCACCAAGCTATTCTGGCACCACCCTTGAACTAAAGCCATTGGTCTCCCTCCTTATCCGTAAGTTCTGTAATGTAGCTTGCATATGGCAGTGTACAAATTTGAAGCTTTTAGCCTCAGTATGATATGGGTTAACTAATAAACTACATGTATCTGAATTTATTTAAAAAAAATTTTTTAATTACTTTGTTACGATTGTGGTTGTGTGTACATGTGTTATTCGTAGGTAACGATCCGATGTTTATTTGAGCTATCTTGGTTACGATTCACGTGTCTTTCTAGTAAGATTTTTCTTTTGTTCGTGAGTAGAGCCGTTTTCGTTTTGTCAAGTTTAGTCCGGAACGTTCTAGAAAGGTCGCACTGTCTAGTGGCCTCGTAAGTGTCACGTCGGTTAGTTGACATCGCAACATTTTAGCTACTTTTTGTTTTCCTGTGCGCGTGTAGTGAGCAGCCTTTATTTTGTTTTGGGAATGTTCTCGTACCTTTTTGAGCTATCATGGAACGTGGTGATAGGGATACCATACTTTTATGTGACTTAATTATATGCTAGAATTTAGAGCTGAAGTGAGCAGCCTAGTTTTTGTAGCCTGTTATAGTTTTTTCTGGAAAGTTCATGTTAATGAGCTTCGGCTGCGTGTTTCGTTCTGATTGGTTGAGTTGTATGTTTTCTGTAGAAGATTCTGAAATTTGATAGTATTTATAAGGAGGGCGCTAGGAAAGCCCGTTCGTACATTGTCTTGCTTTGTCATTTGTAGAGACACGTAGTTTATTGCGAGAGACGCTGTGTATGAGAAACTTTGTGTCGCAGTGTGGACATAGCAGAAGAGACTTTGTATCAGTAGTTTGTGCATTTGAAAGTGCATTACTGTGTGGATATCGCATCGCTGAATTAAATATTGTTGGAACTGTTACTCCAGTATTGTCTACATCCTTAAGCCACGTATGACGGATTGCAGCTGAACGAGGTTTATTTTAAAGAACTCTACGTGTGTGTGTCTAGTGTGTTTATCATACTTCGACTACAATTCCACCACACTTCTTGGTTTACTTTTGTCACAATTGTGGCTCCTAGGGATTTCATGCAAAGTGTAACAATGCTACACTGTGACACCACAGCTTTTGAAACTTGCTGTTAATATCATCCTAAAAATTACAATGTTGTTAAATGTAAAAACACACATAAGCACAACCACCTGTAAGTTGTTACACAGTGATGCTGTTATTTCTCACATACTCATCATTTTGAAAGACCGCCATAAACCCCTGTAATCTGTCATTGTCTGAACACTTCAACAGCAAAAGGTTGGTAACATACAAACAACAAATGAACAATTAGAGTACTTTAGAAAAAGAAAAGAAAAGTGTATTAGCAACTTTGTTGAATGGGCATGTAACACCCTTGTGACACCATATCACATGATGCAGAAAAACAAGAACGGCAAAGCCCTAAAGGCTCATGTCGATAACAAACCTGCATACTTATGATGAGTTATGTTGACCTGTAACCTTGACCTTTTTGGAGAGGTCAGTGAAATGAGTGAAAATGTCTCTGAATATGGCCATTTTTGGCTCACATGCGAAGCAAAAGTGAGTATGTTTTGAGCCAGTGGTCGTCCATCGTCGTCCGTGGTAAACTTTAACATTGGCATTTCCTCGGAGACTATTCAAGCCACAGTCTTCAAACTTGGCCCAAGGATACTTTGTGGCAAGACCTTTCCAAACATACCAATTTGAGTGACCTCTCACAAAGGTCCCACCCGGGTCTGCCCTGGGGGACTTGGGTGGGGTTAGGTATTTTTTAGTTCCCAGGGTCACCCTGGTCAGCCCCACAGGGTGGGTTTTTCTCTCTATTCTGGGGCATTTGTTTCTGTCTACCCTTTGTCCATTCACCTGTATTTGCCTTTTTAAAACTCTCCCTACTGTCTGCACTGCCTGTAGCTCTTGATATTGGATGTGTGTTGCTAAATGGTCTTAGCTTTATTTAGGCCCCATGTGTTAGGTTTATTTAATGTATTTGACCGGCTGGCGACATACATTCAATGTTCTGTTTAGTTTTTTTTTCCCCACAAGCAGTGCAGGCACGTACTGAGAAAGCCTTGTTGCTGTCGGGACGTTAAGTAATGTACAATCAATCAATCTCACAAAGGTCAAGGTCACAGGGGCTTAGCAAATTGGTAAAAAAATAGCTATATTTTGACTTTTTTTTCAAATACTATTCACAACTTCAAACCCAAACTTGGTACAAAGATACCTGATGGTAAGACCTTTCTATGCATACTAATTTGGTTGATCCCTTGGAAAGGTCAAGGATCACAAGAGCTCAGGAAATGGGTCCAAACTAGCCATATTTTGACAAAAGATGTTTTTTCTCAAATACTATTCACAACTTCAAACCCAAAGTTGCTACAGATATACCTGATGGTAAGACCTATCTATGCATACTAATTTGGATGACCCTTCAGAAAGGTCAAGACATGTGTGAAAAATGCTTACATTTTGAGAAAACATGAATTTTGCTGGTGCGGAAGCCAGCCCTTTACTTATTGTCACAAAGGTCACACATATGTATATCGGTCGTCCACATGAGCCATAATGGCTTTGCCTTTCTTGTTTACTATTCAATGGCCTGTGACCTTGACCTTTTTGGAGGTCAATCAAATTTATTAAGAAAAGTCTCACCACAAACCGTCATGCCTAGTTTAAGCCTTTGGAAAATTCCAACTCAGTTTAATGTTAACAGTTAAAGTGGATGGACGACAGATGGCTCAGTGCAGCATAGACTCACATGCACTTTTGCTATTGCATGTGAGCCAAATATAAGTCTCTCTTGGCTTGACTTCGCGAACGAAGATTTTATAGGAGTTGCCCACGACGTCTGCAGGCTTGTTCGTGGCTGCGGAGGCCAATCCGAGACAGGCAGGTTCGACCGCAGTGGCTGCAGGGGAAGGTATGGCCAGGGTTCTGAGCTGCGGCATCTCTGTTTTTTCTCCTGAGCCGCTTGTCCTTAAGGCTAGCTCTGTGAGAGTCCTCAAAGGAGACAGCTGCCTTGTAAATGGTGGAGCGCCAGGTGTCACGGTCCGCAGCAAGCGAAGACCACTGGTGGTGGTCGATTTGGCAGGCACTAAGTGACTTCTTGAGACAGTCTTTGTATCTCTTCTTTGGTGCCCCTCTGTCACGGTGTCCAGTAGCAAGCTCGCCGAACAGGGTGATCTTTGGTAGGCGATGATCCTCCATCCTGGAGACATGCCCCGCCCAGCGGAGCTGTGTCCGCAGCAGCAAAGCCTCGATGCTCACAGCTTCAGCCTGTTCAAGGACCTCGACGTTGGTGACATACTCACTCCAGTGAATGCCCAGGATGGTACGCAGGCAGCGCTGGTGGAAGCGTTCAAGGAGTCGTAGTTGGCTGCGGTAGAGGGCCCAGGACTCGGAACCATACAGCAGGGTGGTGAGGACCACAGCTCTGTACACGCTGATCTTGGTGCCTGTTTTCAGCTGTTGATTGTGCCACACCCGCTTGAAAAGTCGCCCGAAAGCGCTGTTCGCTTTTGCCAGCCTGCTGTCAAGCTCCTTGTCCAGCTTGGCGTCCGACGTGATATGCAGCCAAGGTAAGTAAACTGGTGCACTGACTTTAGTTCAGACTCGCCAATGGTGATGTGAGGAGGGCGATACACTGTCTTGGGTGCCGGCTGATGGAGGACCTCTGTCTTTTTCAGACTGACCTCGAGTCCAAAGAGCTGGGCAGCATCTGCGAAGCAAGACGTGATGCGCTGCAGGGCTCTCTCTGTGTGTGCAACGAGGGCAGCATCATCAGCAAAAAGCAGCTCACGAATCAGTTTGTCTAGGGTTTTCGTGTGGGCCTGCAGTCGTCTGAGGTTGAACAGGCTGCCATCGAGACGATACCTGATGTACACTGCATCGTCATCATCGAGGTCCACTGTGGCCTGCTTCAACATCATGCTAAAAAAGATGGTGAAGAGGGTTGGTGCCAGCACGCAGCCCTGCTTTACGCCGTTGAGAATAGGGAATGGTTCTGAGAGGTCATTGTTGAGTCTGACCTGGCCTTGCTGGTCCTCGTGTAGCTGGACAATCATGTTGAGGAACTTTGGGGGACAGCCAAGTCGCTCCAGGATCTGCCACATGCCTTGCCTGCTCACAGTGTCGAACGCTTTTGTTAGGTCGACAAATGTTACGTACAGCCCTTTGTTCTGCTCGCGGCACTTCTCCTGTAGCTGTCTCAGCACAAAGACCATATCGGTGGTGCTCCTGTTTGCTCTGAAGCCACACTGGCCCTCTGGGAGTTGGTCTTCAGCGATGGCAGGTACCAGCCGATTCAGGAGCAGCCTTGCAAGGATTTTCCCAGCAATGGACAGCAGGGTAATTCCCCGATAGTTGGAACAGTCAGACTTCTCGCCTTTGTTCTTGTACAGGGTGATAACGACTGCATCACGGAGATCTTTTGGTAGTGTTCCTTCCTCCCAGCAGCAGAGAAAGAGGTCATGGAGCTTGTTGTGCCAAATATAAGTATTAGTACCAGAAACCTTTATGTCATGTCAGTCAACAACAACAACACAAATGTGTTTTAACAGTAACATAGAACTTAAGGAGAAAAAAGTAGATTCAGTAGGTAGAATTTATTTATTATTTGTTTGTTTTTGTTTTTTGTTCGAAGGAATGGGTGAAGATTACTTGAACACAGGTGCACATCAGAGAAAAGTCATGAAAACTTAAAATGAACAGGATACAGTTTGCTAATTATCCTTGTTTTCTCCATATGGTCATATAATTGAGAGTTATGGGTTATTTAATTATTTCCATGAGTGATTGGTGATGCCATGTGTTGTATGGGCAGACAGTGAATTTCCCCATGAAGGATTAATAAAGTATTGTATTGTATCTGTCGAAGATATAGCAGCAAAAAGTGCCAAACTTGGGGCACAGGACACCTTTGTTGTAAACTTAGCCAGCAGGGGAAGAAGCTACTTGGTACAAAGTACTACACGGATTCCCTCCCTTTGAATAAGGTGGAAACGATTTCTAGAGAATGCACAGTTTGCTTGTTGGTTTTTTTCTCACACAAAAAACAGGTTCTGTTCGGTGTGGGCAATAAAGATGGTCGGATTACTGTAAAAACACAATTTTTGGCTCACATGCAAAGGTCAAGGGTAACGAGAGCTCAGGGAATAGGCCTAAAATAGCCATGTTTTGACAAAAGATGTTTTTTCTCAATTAATATTCACAGCTTCAAACCCAAATTTGGTACAGAGATACCTGATGGTAAGACCTATCTATGCATACTAATTTGGATGACCCCTTGGAAAGGTCAAGGGTCACAAGAGGCTGGCAAATGTGTGTAAAATGCTGATTTTTGATAAAATTGTAGGTATCCCCAAATTTTTGCAAATTTTTCAACCAAATTTGTTACAAAGATAGCTGATAAGACCTTCCTATGCATGCTAATTTAGTCGACTCATCACAAAGGTCAAGGGTCACAGGGGTTTGACAGATGTGTGAAAAATGCTTACATTTTCAGAAAACATGGATTTTGCTGCTGCAGAAGCCAGCCCTTGTCACAAAGGTCACACATATGTAAATCGGTCATACATGTGAGCCATAATGGCTTTGCCTTTCTTGGTTTGGTTGGATTACTGTAATAGAAATTATCATACAAGAGTTTCATGTTGCAGCCTTTCTGCCTTGCTGTGTTATATTCAAAATAATTTGTTTCCAGTCAGTTAATTTTGAACAACGATGCAATGATCCTAACCTGAACCAGTAGCATGCCCGTTACATCAAAGGCGTGCAGGCATTAGGCTCTGACAGTGAAGTAACACGATAAAAAATATGTCATGTCTAGCTACGCTAACTCCGCTGTTGAACGCTCATTTGGCAGGATGTGCTGTGTGTGTGTATGTATGTAGACACAAGAATCTCCGGTGTTTGTGTACATAGATGTCTGAAACATTAGGAAATGCTTCCTTCAAGATGTGTTTAGGAGAGCCTCTGAGCATATTTAAATTAGATGACTCATTGCCGTTTATATAAAGTTGGTTGACCCACATTTGAGTCGGTAATTTTTTTTTATATTCACTTGAAATTTTGGATGTAACTAGCCTGGAGAAAGACAATGGATGAGTTCATTAGCCAGCTTTGTACCTCTTCAACTCTTTCATGAAAAATAATTCATTGCATACAAAAATGTCAAAACTAAAAATTCTCGACCTCAGACAGTGATGGTTATGTAAAAGCACTAGACACGTCAGTGTAATACATTGCTGCTGAACTGAAGGAAAGCACCAGACACGTACATCATTGTTATGCGTGAATTGACACAATGCTCTCTTGTGTGCGCTCTCACTCTCACACACACACACACACACACACACATTGTCGCACAGTCAGAAAAGCATGCACGTGTACAATAGTGTATCACATAAAGTCAAATTTTCACACAATTTATTGCAAGGCTGAAAATATGAAATTGTACCACAAAATTCTAGTCTTGTCACCATTTTTTTTTCAAGTTTAGAAGCCAAAGCATATCATGTAAAATCTAAAGTTACGTAAACAACAAAATCCCGTCATTGCAAATGATGACGTGTTTCAAACCAATGACATGTATACACTGTGCCCCTTATAAAGCTCACTGATGCATTGGCAAATCTGCGAGGCTTTTTTAATAGGCTTTCTGTCATCGACAGTTTGCTGAGTAGGTTCGTGTTGCTTTTCTGCAAAATGAACTTCAGTGATGTTCGCAGATGATGTACTTTCTTTCAGGAATTATGTTTTATGAGAATTACATCCTCTTGACAAGAGCCTCAAAACATTCATGTATGCAGGCTCTTTCATTACCAGAGACATAGATTATCCATCTGGTATCATGATGACCGACCAATTATTCATCTGGTATCATGATGACCGACCAAACAACTTCATTGCAAGCATGCGCTTTCAGCTGTAAATAACATAAAATGTATGTGTCAGAGCCATTCTGAAAGTTAAGTCCATCTGAAGTTGCTAAGATTAAATGTTTGGGAAAATCTGGACTGCTGTTCTCAGTTCTCAATCAGCTGGCGCTGATCAGCCTCTCTATCTCCTCCTCTGTACAAAATGGCCAATTCAAAACTTCCGGTCCAGAGTTTTTCTTAAAATTTTCTCTGTTCAAAACACAAGTGAACTCCAGATATAACAAATTTGCAGGTGACCAAGATTTTTTTTGTTGTTAAAGAGGAATTTGATATAAGCAATATGTCAGACTTTCAGATACTAATGTAATAATCCCAACATATCGACAGATGCTTCTTTTCAGCCTAAGTTCATTCGTTTGCAGGGGCATTTTAATGTGGAATCACTTAATTAGAGTAGTTTGCAATTACCATTTATATGTTAATTTTTTGGGTTAGGTACTGCTACAAAATTGAAATTGTCTTGCTTCTGTACAATCGTTACGTGTATTCCATATATACAGTACAGACGTCAGACGAAACCCATGATATAAACTCTGTTTCAAATTAGTCACTGAATGGGTGGATCAGAGGGGAGGAGGGGGGTGATTCCAGGGGTTCTGGACCCCCCACCCCCATCCAACCCCCTGCCCCTCCCCTCCCCCACCCCCACTACTTCTTTAAAATGCTATAAGAAAGTCCCTTTATGGAGAGTTTAGAACCACCCTCTCCCCCCCCCCCAACCCACTCCCACCCCCATAAAGTTTTACCCACCTCCTTACACCCTCTAGGTAAATGATGCTGTGTCAGTCTCTGCCTGTGAGGTAGAGCCCTGCTATACCAGCTAGTGATTCCTACACCAGTAACTGTACAAGTTTACAAGAAAGGAACACGGGGAAGCAAGCTTAATTAACTGTATACAGTTCAAAGAAAACCTGACGAAGAAAGAAGCACACTTAGAAAAGACAGTTACAACTTTCTCCACGCACTGATAAGTAAGTAGTGAAGTATTTTCTAGTTTGTTTCTTTCTCAAATTTTGAAAAAGTTTATATTAATAAATTGTGTTGTATGTGTTTTCTAAGCGTGCAGAATCTTGCTTCGTTGTTTTTTTTTCTTCTGTATTTGGGTCTGGATTTTGTGTACACTACAGTTCGTATGTCCTACCAAGAACCAAAGTTGCTGCCACTGATCACTGCTAACCACAATCAAAATGCTCAGTACTCGTAAATACAGGAATGCATGTGAAAGCGCAATATTATGAGGCCATAACGTGATAAGGCAAAACGCACAAAATGTCTGAATGCACAGCCAGTTTTAAGTAGGCAAACAATAACTTGCAAATTCTGTGAAAATGGAGCATGATTCTGTTTTCTTTGCTGCTTATAATGTAAAGGTTGTTATAAGCGGACTTGGCAGCGCCACGGGGACTGCAAAAAAACATTTGTTATATCTGAAATTTGTTATATCTGACCTTGTCATAGGCAGATTAATTTTAATTTACAAAGACAAAGAACAAATTTGGCCGGGACTTCCCCAAATGCTTTGTTAATCCAATTTTTGTTATATCCAACCTTGTCATAGGCAGATTAATTTTAGTTTACAAAGACAAAGAACAGATTTGGCCGGGACTTCCCCAAATGCTTTGTTAATCCAATTTTTGTTATATCTGACCTTGTCATAGGCAGATTAATTTTAGTTTACAAAGACAAAGAACAGATTTGGCCGGGACTTCCCCAAATGCTTTGTTAATCCAATTTTTGTTATATCCGACCTTGTTATAAGCGGACTTGACTGTATCTAAACAAAAACTTGAAAGAAAACTGGAAAGCATCCTCCTAAAAATAGGTCCTTGTTGTCTTGATGTTTCTTAGTTGAACCCATAGCATTACATAGGATGAATGCCACACCTCCACCTCCTGTTGTGATGTCGGTGGCTGCAGGTACTCACAGCAGATGAGTTGCACAAGTACTCATTTTCAGGCTAGATTCAAAACAAATATAATGACACAACTTTACAAACAGAACCCGTAACTGATTGTTGAAGCCACCGATACACTTTTTTACGGTTTGGTGAGTTGCTGTCAGTACTGCCAATAACGTGTGTCGGTGTTGAACAAGAAAAAGGGCGGCATAATTTGCTGGCATAGCCAAGAGCGATGTTCTCTGGATTTTACACTGCAATAACCACACTGAATCATGGAATTTGACATCAATGACACATAACACATTGGTAGACAATAATCGACCAAGTTCCTATGACTTAAAATGATTTATTTACTTTCGCTTAACAATCATCGGCATGCAAATTGAGGGTTATGACATGCTCGGGCAATGACAGCATGAGATACAAATATTGCAGTTGAAAATTTGATTACCAGCATGTACCACCTAAAGCCCAAAGTTTACATCTAAGTTTATTCTAACAAACCAGATAGGTGAAGCTAGCACTGGTACTAGTGGTAGAACTGTACGCATACCAAGGGGAATTACTCAGCCCGGGACTGTTTGTCTGTCCAGCAATGAGTAATTCCCCTTAGTATGTTTAAGTTCATTCTAAGCCTCACTGAAATGTCAAGGTCACAGGGAGTCAATAATTAGACCTAAAAGTAAAAAGCTATATTTTTTCTCAAATTCGATTTTTAACTTCAGGTCCAAACTTGGTACGGAGATGGATACCTGATGATAAGACCTTCCTATTCATACTAATTTCTACCTCGGAAAGGCCAAGGGTCACAAGAGGTCAGCAAATGTCTATAACTGTATGAGTTATTTTCTGCTGTCGGCGACTACAAGTACAAAGTGGAAGAGAGGTATAAATAAAAAAATTGCTTGATCTGCACATAAATGTTTAGGCATCATGCCTTAACAGGGACTTCACAATAAAAGCAGCAGGACCAATTGCTTGTGTAAAATTGATTTTACAAAAAATCAAGCATACAGCAGGTGACCGTACAATCCAGGTACTTTATATAGTAAACAAGCTGTACTTTAAAAAATCATAACATTTGTTACACTTTAGTGTTTGACTGGTGACAAACCAATAAAATCTTAAAAAATGAACTTATATATATTTATCATGTGTGTTATGCACGTGTGTGCAGCTCATTGCTATAGCTGCTTCGACCTTCACTTTGGCGATCAGTTATTTTCAAAGCCTCGTTTTCAACTTGGGATTTGTCTGTGTCTTGTCAACAAACCTAATACACGTCTTCTTTGCACAATCTGCCTGTTGCGCGCATGTGTGCAGCTCGTTTCCAGCTGCCTCTATCCTCACTTTGGCAATCAAATATTTTCAGAGCCTCGTTTTCAACTTGGGAGTTGTCTGTTTCAGTCAACACACCTAATACATCGGGCTTGATTTTTCGGGCCGTTTCATATTACTAAATTACAGGTCTGGCTGGCCAGTAATAAAAAAAAAAGTCAATTTTCACCCTTGAAATTTGGCACTAAAAAATAGCTAATGATGAATCTTTCCTAATATACTAACCCCTCTCAAAGGTCAAGGGTCACGAGAAATTGAGAAGTTAATAAATGTGTGATAAATGCATTAAGTTTGAGAAAACAATCATTTTGCAGGTATGAAAATGAACCCTTCACTTACGTTAAGACACTTGAAGAGTTTCATTTCAGTGACCTGTTGCAAAGGTCAAGGTCGCAAGATCAAATTAATTGTGTGGATCGGTTATGCATGTGAGCCATAAGGGCTTTGCCATTCTTTTTTTCTTCTTTTTTTTTCTCCTTCATGCCAAATTTGTGCTTACTTATTTTCAGTCTGGTATTCATTTTTTTTTTTTTTTTTCCTGCAGGTCATCTGTCTATGTCAGCAAAACTAAGGTAGGCAAATCAAGATCTCCTGCATCAGGTAAGGACTTCAAGGCTCCACTCCCAGCAAAGATCAAGGTCATCTCGTCTCCTGTCAGCACACGCACAAGACGTTCATCCATATACAAGAAGGGCAGTGCCAGCGCATTGGATGTTACCAGCATTCAGGTAGCGCAGGAATTCAAATCCAAGTCACTGAAAGGCAAGCAGTCACCTAAAAACAAGCAGCCAAAGTCACCAGTCACAGTAAATGCTAGTCGCAAGAGGAACATGGTTGAAGCGGAAAAGGAAGATTCCCCTGAAAAACCTGCAGCCAAGCGACATAGAGGGCAGCCAGCCACCACCAAGCCAGCTACACCAATTTTTGAAAAGCAAAAGAGTGTGACAGCCACCATGAGAAAGAAAAGTGTGTCTTCCAAAGTTCGATCTAATACAGTGAAATCTAGGCAGACAGCAGCTAGCAGCACACAGAAGAAGGGAGCTGGTAGCAGCACTGTGAAAGCTCACAATAAAAAGATGAAATCACCTTCACCTGCTGTATCTCGCCCCCCACTGAAATCCAAATCACCATCCCTGGAAAAAAGTGAGAAACTGAGTCGCAGTGAACTACACCAGAATAAGAAGGTGGAGGATGAGACTGCTGCAGACCAAACATTTGAAACTCCAAGCAAAGACAAATCACAAACAAGGAAAAGAAAGATGGGTTCAGACGGCCTTTTGACAACCCCGCCGAAGCCAGCAAAGGCCACACCTCAGTCAGCAGCCAAGACACCCAAATCTGCCTCTAAATTCATGTCTGCAAAGAAGTCCACTGGCAGAGTGACAAAAGTGACTGATAAAATGTCAGCTTCACCTGCTTCCAGTAGAAGCATACCCACACTGGCAGAAAATGTTGATTCAATCACTGAGACACGAACACCTGTTAGTCAAGGCAAATCAGCAAGCACAAAAAGAAGAGGAAAGACTCCCAAATCGAGCATCAAAAAGAAATCTGTTGTAAAGTCTAGCACAAAGAAGTCTGCTGTAAAGTCCACTACAAAGAAGAATTCCGCTCGAAAGTCACTTTCGAGATCCACAACTAAGCCTGCTACAGAATCAATGTCCACCAAGAAATCAAATCAGAAAACAAAATCCACTAGAAAATCTGCTAAACGACAGGTATCACTTGAGGATGAGGGGGAAGACACATTGGATGGATCTTTCCTGCAGTTTTCTGCTCAGAAAATAGGACTTATGTCACTACAAAAGACCCAAAGTCCTAAACCAAGCCAAGCAGTTTCCCCAAAGAAGTCAGCAAAGAAATCTAAAAAATCAAAGTCCAAAACTGAGACAACCCCACCAAAGTCTGCAAAAGCCACACCTCGATCAGCAGCCAAGACATCCAAATCTGCCTCTAAATCCATGTCTGCAAAGAAGTCCACTGGCAGAGTGACAACAATGACTGATAAAATATCAGCTTCACCTGCTTCCATCAGAAGCATACCCACACTGGCAGAAAATGTTGATTTAGCCACTGAGACACGAACACCTGTTAGTCAAGGCAAATCAGCAAGCTCAAAAAGAAAAGGAAAGACTCCCAAATCGAGCATCAAAAAGAAATCTGTTGTAAAGTCTAGCACAAAGAAGTCTACTGTAAAGTCCACTACAAAGAAGAAGTCCGCTCGAAAGTCACTTTCGAGATCCACAACTAAGCCTGCTACAGAATCAATGTCCACCAATAAATCAAACCAGAAAACAAAATCCACTAGAAAATCTGCTAAACGACAGGTATCACTTGAGGATGAGGGTGAAGTCACATTGGATGGATCGTTTCTGCAGTTTTCTGCTCAGAAGATAGGACTTGAATTACCAGTCAGGAACCAAAGTCCTAAACCAAGCCAGGCAGTTTCCCCAAAGAAATCAGCGAAGAAATCTCCAAAATCAGGCAAGACCAAAATTGTAAACTCTGCATCCATTTCAGAAAGAATTTCCTCTAAGAGAGGTGCAAAATCTGTTACACATTCAAAATCGGCTTCCAAATCAACCAGAACAGCAAGAGGAAACGAATCACAATTTTCCGAATCAGTTGCAGGCTTGGAGGAGGAAGAGGGAGTGGAAGTCACAACACCACGCAGGAAGTCCCTTGGACTCAATAGATCAAATGTCCCAAAATCTGCCAGCCTTCCCAGATCCACAAAGAAATCTACATCCAAAAAGACAACTGCTACAAAGACAGTGGTGGATGAGGAAACTACACCAAGTAAATCCTCTGCTACAGCTAAGGGTCTGAGGTCTGTTGAGAGATCTGCAGTCTCCTCAGTGAAAAGGCTGAACTTGTCACCTAAAATGACACCAGTATCCATCATTACATCTACTCCAAAATCAACTGGCAAACGAGCATCTCTCAGAAAAAGCCTTCTGAAGTCTATCCAGAAGTCAACAAACATTTCCGTGATGGGAGATGACAGCTTTTCTGCTAGATTCCGAGGCAGAGCCCTTGTACAGACTGATGCTGGAGGTATTAGCGGAACATCTGTAGCTGCCCGTAGAAGTCTTGGAAGATCGGATCTTGTCTCGCCAAGGTCTCATGCCCTGCAGTCCTCATCTTTTGGGTCTGCTTCATTTACGCAATATGTTGAGCGGAAATCCAGTGACACAGTGGAGCGTTACACGTCAGCAGGAATGGAGCACATGGAAGGAGGCATGGCGTATCGTGCAGGAGGATACCGGGTTGAGCGTGAGGAGGGGGTGCATCATAATAGCACAGAGGAGTTCGGAGAGTGGGCAGATGAAAATACAAACAGCACCCTTTCAAATTCAGGGAATCTCACGAATGGCACCTCTGTCTATTCAAGCCGCTGTGTCATTCTGTAAGCACCGATAGTTGAGGTCAAACTAACTACTTAGAGCATGAACAGAATGCTTCTGTTTAGAACCATACTGTGCATGGTTTAACTAAATTTGGGGCAGTTGTCCATTAGTCAGGCTTGAACAGAATTTGATCTCATTCTAATACTCTTGGACAACACACTCCAAATGTTTATTTCCGTGACTGTACCGTGGGTCATTATCAGCCATAGAATCAAATTCAGAAATATTGCTACAATGTTATCTACATCAATTGTAGTTGCGCCTTGTTCACACATTTCTTTTAAAAAATAACTCACTGTTTTCCGTTTACTCTTAGTTTCACTACATTGTTGTTTTTATTTCATTTGTTATTGTTATATTATTTTTCACACCCTTTTTCTTTACCCCTTCACTGGTGGGGCAAGGTGAATACTACCCAGCCGCAAAAGACATAGACCCTCATGAGCCCCCACAGTCACACACATGAACTCCTCTACGTATGGCAGACTAGAAAAATCCTCATCTTGTGTTCATTGACTGTAGACATTTTTGGGGCTGCAATATTGCCATTTACGTTTGTTAACCCATATATCATACTGAGGCTAAAAGCTTCAAATTTGTACTCTGCCATATGCAAGCCACATTATAGTAATTACAGATAAGGATATAGACCAATGGCTTTAGTTCAAGGGTAGTGCCAGGATAGCTGCCTATTCTGGCACTACCCTTGAACTATTTTAGTCAAACTTATTTCACACAATGGTGTATTCTGAATGATAAGGGTTAAAAATATACTCGCATGAAAGTGCGCATGAACTCGTCTACATATGGCAGACTAAAAAAATCCTCATCTTGTGTTCATTGACTGTAGACAATTTTGGGACTGCAATATTGCCATTTATGTTTGTTAATAATACATAATTTTGCAAACCCGTACTCATGTCAGAAATGGGATGCTACCCAGTAACGTCATCTAGCATTTCCGTATGATAGTTGTATCCCTTTTATTGTTTGTTGATTGCTGTAGTTAGGGCATTACTACTTACAGTTTTTCCTTGGCAGCATAACATCTTTTTCATGACTTTTCATTTGACTTTTGAAGAATTTTTTTTCTTTTGTACAGTTTTTTGGCTCGCATGCGAAGCAAAAATGAGTCTATGTTCTGGGCCAGTGGTCGTCTGTCTGGCGTCTGTTGTCCGTCCAGCGTCTGTTGTCCGTGGTAAACTTTAACATTGGCATTTTCTGGGAGACTATTCAAGCTACAGTCTTCAAATTTGGCCCAAGAATACTTTGTGGCAAGACCTTTCTAAACATACCAATTTCAGTGACCTCTCTCAAGGGTCAAGGCCACAGGGGACCAGGAAATATATCAAAAATAGCTATTTTGGGACATAATTTATTTTTTCTCAAATACTATTCACAACTTAAACCCAAATTTGATATAAGGATACCTGATGGTAAGACCTTTATATGCACACAAATTTGGTTGATCCCTCGGAAAGGTCAAGTGTCACAAGAGCTCAAGAAATAGGTCCAAAATAGCCATATTTTGACAAAAGATGTTTTTTTCTCAATTACTATTCACAACTTCAAACCCAAACTTGCTACAGAGATACCTGATGGTAAGACCTTTCTATGCATACTAATTTAGTTGATCCTCAGGAAAGGTCAATTGTCACAAGAGCTCAAGAAATAGGTCCATGATCGCCATATTTTGACAAAAGATGTTTTTTTTTCTCAATTACTATTCACACCTTCAAACCTAAACTTGCTACAGAGATACCTGATGGTAAGACCTATCTATGCATACTAATTTGGATGACCCCTCAGAAAGGTCATGGTCGCAAGAGGTCGCTTTTAAATCAAATTTGGCACAAAGGTAGCAGATGATAAGACCTTCCTATATATATTAATTTAGTTGAATAATCGCAAAGGTCAAGGGTCACGGGGGTTTTACAGATGTGTGAAAACTGATTAAATTTTGAGAAAACATGGATTTTGTTAGTGCAGAAGCCATCCCTTTACTTATTATCATACATGTGTGGTCATACACATGAGCCATAAGGGCTTTTTTTGGTTGATGAAACGAAAGTTGCAAAACTAGTTTTGTTTCTGGTGTATACCTGTTGATTCTGGTAACAGAGACTTCTAAAGCTATGCGACACAGTCAGACCTGCAAACATGTGTAAGGCCTGTGGCCACCAAAGGGATTGGATCACTGTAGACAGGTGAGCCTTTATAAAGAGTATAATTATTATAGTCTGCTGATATACTTCTCAGGTGGCTGCTATAGACCGGTAACCGAGTGCTGTAAAGGTGACCATAAGAGCAGGTTTGACTATCATAAAAATACCAAGTTGTAAGTTTAGATAATGTGTAAATTGACTTTCTTTATGAAACTTTCAAATGACCCTTTCTTTGCCTACTTCATGGTAATTAGCTGTGCTGTTACAGGCTGGTAGGTTCAGAATCACAGACCAGCACATTTGTTTCTTCAAAAACATTACCGATGACATGACTGAATGGAAGTGTCTACTACTTACTCATTCTAGCCTAAGAGCCAGTTGTGTTAAAACACAACCCGGGAGGCACTCGGGGAACCCCGAGGGGACCAAGAGTTGTCTCCCTATACCCACCATCTGGAAGCCAGGTACCCATAATCCCTCAGTCTAGTCTACTTAGGCGCACGATTCGGTCGTCTTGCGCTCGGCTCTAGCCTACGGACTTTGGTTTTTCGACCGGTTCTCTGGTTTCGGACTTGCTGTTGGAATGAAGAGCGGGAGATAGGATCGTTTCGTCGGCCCTGCCTGTGCTGCTGCGTGGTTTTGTCGTCCCCACTGCTTAGCGCCTACGCTTCGACCTCTGGTGAGCTGTCCGGTGAGCTTCGCCAGTCGTGCCAGGCGGGTTTTGGACGTCTCCCCCCGTTCCCCTTCGGCGGAGAGGTAAGGTAGCGGGGTTGACCCTCGGCCGGTTCCCGGGCTGGGCACTGGTTTGTGCAGGTACGAAGTTTTTCGTCTTCTTCTCACTGTAATTGCGCGCCCACTCACCTTCGGTGAATCATAGCGAAGTTTCCTACGCATTTGTACCTTGGGTGTGGAGAATTCTTTTACTCCATGGCCTGATTAGCTGAGTGGCACAGCTTGGGTCACGCCTTGTCATCACGCAGTTTGTTCGGTACCAGCGCCTATTCTGGCCCTTTTTCTGTTTTCGCTTGCGGGATGGTTGTATAGATACGGGTGAGGAATTTAAGCGCACACTCGCATACGCAGGCGTACGCTGTGGACAAGTGCTCACGTACCTTAGAGTGGATATACATTCCGGCGGGCAGCTTGGGGGTTTACGCTCCTTGGCTGGGCGGGCCCCTCGTGACATGTCCACATAAAGTGGTGATTTACTGCCCCAGATGTTTTTCTTGTCTTGGTTGTCATTGCGTATTGAGTTGTACAGCATGCGGCCGGTGTTGTTTTTTCCACACACGGTCACCCTTAGTAATAATGTTTGGGGCCTGACTCCTTTTATGACAGGGGTTGGTACATATGTTGTTGCTCACCTTAGCGCTTGACGGCGGTGAATCTACCTCGTTACTGCACTGCTAGATTGCAGACGTGCAGTTTGGTACCTCGCTTCCGTCATGACGTATTCGTCTTTTGTGTACATATGTTGTTCCCTCGCCTTAGCGCTTGGCGGCAGTGGGCCTACTTGCTTACTGCACGGCTAGTTGTAGGCGTGCAGTTTGGTACCTCGCTTCTGTCATGACATGTTTGACTTTTGCTACATATGTTGGTTGCTCACCTTAGTGCTTGATGGCAGTGAGTCGACCTTCTTACTGCACTGCTGGCGTGCAGGCTTGACAGTCTGTTACCCCGCTTTGGTGCTTGTGTGTTTTGTTGTTACGAAGGCTACCTTTCGTGGCTTAGTCCCACAGGACTCGCCCGCAGGCCTGCGGGTGTGTTATCTGTTGCAGGGATGTGCTACCCATTCACACAGATGACAGTGGCTAGTTCAGCCCCCAGGGGTCTTTCGCCACTGCACCGGATGCCCCGCCGACCATGCTTGCGTTGCAAGCGATCGGCACCGGTTTAGGCGCCTTCCGGACACTGCGGGCTTTCCGCACGACAACGGACTGACCTGGGAGAGAAGCCACACCGGATGTCACAACTAGCGTGGATCGTGGAGGCCGCTGCCAGGGGGAGCGCACGTGAACAGCCTCTGGCAAGGCCCGCTCGGTAAGACAATTACGCACACGTCCGACTTCTTAGGACGTTGCAGTTCACTACCACCTTGAGAGGACAAGCAGCTTCTCGGCTGTAAGCACCAGCCCGGCTGCTTCTGGTAGGTGTGTTCTTCATGTCCAGGCAGCGCCCATTTGGGACTAGGCCTGTCTTCCGACACGGGAGGTGCCTCCTACCACATTGGGATGATTGTGTCACCTGGCCTCAGCAGCGCGGATGGCAGCATTGAAGCGTCTGCAGGCGGGAGCGACCTATGCTGTTGGTGCTTGAAGGATCCCGTTCCGCCCCGATGAAGAGGGGCATGCTGATGTCCTTCATGCAAGGCAGATGTTCCGGTGGCCGTCGGACAACCACTAGGTCGGGTCTCCTTGCGCAGGATGTGGATACGCCATCCATCGTATCCTTGGCACCGGTCGCTTGAGACCAGGACGTCCCTGTGGGAAGCCCCACACCGGATTCAGTGGACTAGTGCACGAAGTGGGCCTGGATCGATGAGGCCACTTCCAGGAGGGAGCGCGCCCGGACTAAGCCTTCCATGAAGCCATGTCCACTATCGGTCCCACTTGTCTCCAAGAAAGCCCGCGGGATCCCGCTGGGGGTCCCCCTTACCGGCAAGAAAGCCCGCCTCCCTCAGAGCCCGGCTCAGAGACATTCACGTGCACGTCCAGGGACTCTAGTAAGGATGCTCGTCTCCAAGGAAGCGGAGACTACTATCGACACAATTCCAGGCCACCTCTCGAGGGTACTCGTCCCGCTCGCTCTGCGCGGCGCCAGAGTAGGGACCACTATCGGCACCGTTGGGTGCTCTTCCTCTACGGATCGCCTCATTGGAGTGACCCTTACACCGCTCCAGGTCTACACTCCGCTCACTCTCCTCTGCTGGCATGCATAGGAGTTGCCGTTCTTCACGTCCCTCCAGAGATCCTGTAGACACTCGCCGAGGGCCCTCATGTTTTGTGTGTTGCATTGGCCTACTGGTGACCTGCAAACAATGCGGAGGCTTCCAGTGGCCGTCGGATATCCATACAGTCTGTCTCCTGTGCGCTGGGTGTGCTTCCGACCACACTTGTGACGTCTGTGCTACCTGGCCGGAGCTGCGATGGTCTAATCTCTGGAACTTTTATAGGAGGGAGCCTCCTACCCTCTCAGGTACTTTGAAGATTGCCGAGACGCCTTCCGCTGTGCCCCCGGCACTGGACGTGCGAGACCAACTGGATCCGACACAGAAAACGCCACTGAGTAATCGAGGGATTAGTGCACAGAGTGGGAGTTCGACCGTCAAGACCGCCTCCGTTAGAGAGCGCGCCCGGACACAGCTGGTGGAAAGAACCCGCCTCTCCCAAGAGCCTGGTTTGGTGGGACGCTCGTGGCATCCCTCCTCCACCGTCGTTCCCCACTCGTCTCTGGGGGTCCCCCGGCCGGCAAGAAACCCGCCTCTCCCAAGAGCCTGGTTCACAGAGACATACACGCACTCGTCCGGAGCCTCCTGGTTGTGAAGAGCATAGACACAGGGATTCTACTCGACGTTATCGCTCTCCCTCGCAAGATCATAGGAGGACCTTCCCGCTCGGGTGCTTGGAGATTACCGAGACGCCTTCCGCTGTGCCCCCGGCACCAGACGCGCGAGACCAACTTGATCCGACACAGAAGACGCCACTGAGTATTCAACGGATTAGTGCACAGAAACCCGCCTCTCCCAAGAGCCTGGTTCGTTCCCCACTCGTCTCTGGCCGCAGGGGTCCCCTTGCCGGCAAGCAACCCGCCTCTCCCAAGAGCCTGGTTCACAGAGACTTACACGCACTCGTCCGGAGCCTCCTGTTGGCGAAGATCGTAGGCGCCGGGATTCTACTCACCGTTATCGCTCTGCTTCGCAAGATCGTAGGAGGACCTTCTCCACTCATCGTTCGACGGATCAGGACTTCCTCGACTCAGACGGGTTTCGCCTTCTTCGCGTTCCCCATCTCGTTCGGACTCCCGTTCATCCCGTTCCTCTTCCCATCGACCGGCCACTTCCCCTTCCCTCGTCCTCTCCGTTCCGTTCCTCCTCGTCGCAGCTGTTCTCCTCGTCGGGACCCGCCTTCGGCTCTCAGGAGACCCTCGCCGTGTCGCTCCGTCTTTCGCTCTCCCCTTCGGAGGGAGTCTTCGACCTCTGCGGTTCGCCGTCAGCGGGATTCCTTCCCTCGGAGCCCTCCTCGGTCGCCGGTTCCAGACAGCGGGACTTTGACACCCTGAGTTTGACGGCTGACGACCCCTCGGACTGGTTGCTCGGACGTCTCAGCCGTTCTCCTCTCCCTCTTCTTCGGCTTCCAGTGCTGCGGTTCCGTCAGACCTGTTCTTCTGCGCGGATGGACACTCGGCCGGCGCTGGACGGGACATCCAAGCTCATCGCCGCCGCCCTGCTGCGTAAGTTTGCCCGGCATCTGCGGAAGTTTGCCCGGCATCACCACCTGACTCACTGGGGGTTCTCATCCATCGTGGACACTGGGGAACAAAGGCGCAGCCCCTTCTCCCTGACGTCTAACCATCTCGACAACTCTCGTTGGGCACCTGGGGGGTGCCAGACTTCGGACAGGTGGTACCGCTTGGCTGTGCTCGTGGCGGAGGACCTAGCCACTACACGGAGTCGGATCTACGCACCTTAGTCGTCTCTAAGCCCGGCTGCTCAAGCTACGCTTCCTACTTCCGTGATTCTTCTCGAGGTCCAACCCTCCGACCTTCGGACTTCGCGGACAAGAGCGTGCTTAGCTTGGATCCGACGCGGACTACTAGGCCTTCTTCTTCTGCTCGTGGGAGGAAGGATAGGTCACAGGAGCTTCTCCTCTCCGGCAACGCGACAGCGGAGGTGTACTTCCAGGATCAGGGCAGCTGGCGATCCTCGGACCAATGCGTACCCCCTACCCTGGTGCTTGGGGAAAGAACTTCAACTCCCTCCGTGCGTGACGCTACCTGGACCGACGGTAGATCTGGGCCAGTCTTCCCCGGTGGGACCAGTGGCTACACACGGAATGCACCAGGACACCTTCGGAGGATCGGCGCATGAGACCAGGATGATCCTGTGGAGGGTATCCACAACGATTTCAGTGGACTAGGGCACAGGGTGGGGTTTTGACCGACGAGGCCGCTACCCGGACGGAGCGAGCCCGGACACAGCTTTTGAGAAGCAGAGAACTCGCCTCACAGAGCCCAGTTCAGAGAGTCGCGCTTGGCGACGTCCCACGTCCAATCTCGGTACCCACTCGTCTCCAAGTAAGCCGCCGGGATCCTGCTGGGGGTCCACTTGCCGGCAGATAACCCGCCTCTCCTCAGAGCCCGGTTCGGAGAGACTTACACGCGCTCGTCCGGAGCCTCCTGTCGACTCCCCTCGTGAGGAGTCATCGCATGCTACGTCTTGCCCTTGCAGCCTTACGGCGCCTGAGGGATGTTGCCATGGTGGATTGGTTAACGAGCTTCAGGAGCTACGACTCGCCCGGTCTGCCTACAGTTCGAGGGAACAATTACGTACAGCTCCGCTCGGACCATACCTTACCTGGACCGCCGCGCCTTTGGTCCACTGGTTCTCCTTGCGCCCGCTTACGGGGCGCTATTCCACCAGGAGACCACGTAGCAAATCCCTGTACAAGCCTCACGTGTGCCTACGACATAGCCGTTCGCTACGGACGCGCTCGCCTCTTTGCCAGTTCCGGCACCACTGACGCTACATGCCGGACGTTCTTCCTGGCTACGCTCAGTCATATGTTCTGAATTACAGGACCCCTCCCTCAGGGAGGTTAGAGGCTACAGGTACGTTATCAAGGCACTTGCATGGCCATGAACGTCACATTCGTCAGGGACTGTACTGTCTTACACTTCGTGGCTACTGGAGGCTGGCGGGCAGGATGACTTCGCCCGCCTCGATCGCAGAGTTCTGCCAGGCCAGCGAGACTCATCGCTCTGGTGGGGGCCTTTTTTGCGGGGGGCACAACTCCCTCCTGGCACCTCAGCGCCGTAGGTATTCACCTACCTAGGGTCGTCGGGAGTTTGCGTTAGGGAGGACGGCCCTTGGGCCCTAAGGTGTGCTGGAGCGCGGCACCCACCTCCTATTCGCAATTCTTCCATTCAGTCATGTCATCGGTAATGTTTTTGAAGAAACAAATTCATTTTTCTTTAAAAGGTATTTTTTCGAAAAATACTTACCGATGACATGACTCAAACGACCCTCCCACCTGCCCCGCTTGCCGCTGGTGCGCTATGTATCCTGACTGAGGGATTATGGGTACCCGGCTTCCGGGTGGTGGGTATAGGGAGACAACTCTTGGTCCCCTCGGGGTTCCCCGAGTGCCTCCCGGGTTGTGTTTTAACACAACTGGCTCTTAGGCTAGAATGAGTAAGTAGTAGACACTTCCATTCAGTCATGTCATCGGTAAGTATTTTTCGAAAAAATACCTTTTAAAGAAAAATGAATTTTCCATGGTAAATTGGTATGCAGCACACTTTCGCATTTTCTTGTGGTGAGCATAACCACGAAATGTATTGCGGATCAGCATTGCATTTACATGTATTATCTCACTGCATCCTGAGGATGAAATTATCCATTTTTGTAATCTATGTCCTTTGAGGTCTCATGACAGTTCTGGAGACAGATCAACCATGTTAGTTCACGGGTAGTGCAGGCAACAATCTATTCTGACACCATCCTTGAACTACCATGGTCAGTCGACATCCTGTCGAAGCGTGTCAGGGATTTATTGGCAAAATGTATAAAGATGCATGTTTCTTTGTATGATGTCAAAGGTACAGTTTCTGTGAAGTGCTGACCCTTTGGCTGTTGGTGTCACTTTCTGTTGAGGTGATTCCTACAGGGATCACTTTGACAAAAAGCGATACCAATAGTTTTTTTTTAAAAATGAAACAAAAAAATTGGGGTTGCTTTGAGCATCGCTTTTTTTTCGCTCTTTTCTTCTTTTTTTTTTCTTCTCACAAGCTCATTCAGACTTAATCACTGATCAAATCAGCTATTCAACAGTACACTGTCAAATGAATTTTGTATGCTGGTCATGATTTAGGACCTTTTGGCTCTAGGCTGTTAGCTTCAGAATCATAGACCAGCATGTTTTATTTACAAATAATGCAGATTGTTTTAGTTTCATCTTTTGTGTCTAATGGACTTTGTGTGAAGTTATGTGAAATTTGGAAGGATTTGAAACATGCACATAAAAAGACAGGTGAAGAAGGAAATTGTGTCATACATGATCATGATGCATTGAATTTTTGTTAAAATTTCATGAGGCTTTTTTTGGTGACAGAACATAGAGTTTTCTTATGTTTGTTTGGGGTTTTTTTTTTTTTGGGGGGGGAGGGGGGGGGGGGACAGAAGAAAGTCAAACTTTGGTTCCTTTTTTTGTGACGAAACAAGGTAATATATTGTAAGAATTTAAATGGCAGCTTCTTAACATGATTGTCTTTTACATTGTTTTATTGGTACATGTATTATTTAACATACATGACTGTATATGTTTGTATTTTAAAAAATTTCTACATATTTTGGTATTGTGGGTATTTTTGTTCTGTTAGAGATTGTACTAATCGTGCTGTGTACTGCTTTGTGGTTACTCTCATAATTGGGCGTGCTGTGTTAACACAGTGATGTCATGGTCACATGGACATCATGTTTGTCTGGAAACAGCCAGTCGGAAGTTGGTACTGTGCCGCGCAGTTGGAAGTGCTGGCCCAATGTGCAAAAGAAGGCCATTAGGCCGTCATTGGCTTGTGCATGGAGCGCCAGCTTATGTTGGCCCAAAGGCCTATTCGCGCTGGGAAGGTCCTTGGGGCATTTGACCCAGGTAAAATTCCTGGCTGTATGGTCACCACACAGCAGCACACGAATAGTACACGCCTTTAACGCCCTTTGTACACAGCCATCTGCATACACTATCTGTGGCTGCGTGCACAAGGGGGTTAATTCTATGTACTTGCATCAGTGCACTTTGATGTTGGTGTAATGATTACAAAAGCATAGTTTATGTATCTTTTACTCTTGAGCTAATTGTTGATGTTGCATTGTCCATGCTGGTAGATCTGCTTCTAGTGTAATTTTGCTTAGTGGTCGTTTAGACTTGCATTTTAGCACAGCTGGAGTGTCAAGGGTGACAGTCTTCAATCTTGGAGACTGATTCAGCTTTTTCAAAATTCCAGAAAGCTGAATTTCAGCTTTTTGGTTCAGACAGAGCAGTCCTTCAGCCAGCCTGTTCCATCTGCTAGAGACATAAATTCTCATGAGCTCCTGCAGACGCAGGGACTCGTGAGAATTTATTTCTCTTGCTGGCCATGGATCATGGGTTAGTTAGGCCATGGATTGTTTTCAGTCATATCTGTCTTTTGCACCGTCACCCACGGATTGTCAATTTGTGTACAACTATTACATAATTTTATACTGTTTATATTTTCTCCACTTTTCAATAACACAAAGTGGGAAGTTTCTTTTATTTCAGGCAGGGGACTTTCCTGCGTTTTTAATTACCAACTGTTGGAAAAAAAAAAAAAAAAGGACACAAGTGGACATCACATTTACCTGCACATTTTCTGCATGAGTAGTGGTCATGTAATGGCAGCTCTTTTGTTTGGGATCTTAACCCATTGGCTGTCGGTAGCGGTTTTAATCGGAATTATTCCAGCATGTATCTTATGACAAAAACCACTATTCATAGCCACAGGGTTCACTTTTTGACTGCTGCTGTCAATACTTCTCGACGGAAAAGACATGTGGTTATGAGTCTTTTCCAGTATTGTTAGTAACAGTCAAAAAGTTAATGTTTTGGGACATTATTGAGTGATGCTGGAAATTGAAATTGAAGGTTTAGTTTGTTGATTAGTGTTTACCAGCTGGGATTTTGTTTTGAAGGATCATTAACTGTATGTTATATTTACCATTAAACTCTTAATCAACTGAACAAGTTGTGTGTTGTTGTGTATATTATTTACTTATTTACTTTTGGCGCTTTCACATAGTTTCAGTTTTAAGAACCCTCTCTCTCTCGCTCGCTCGCTCAAGGTAGCTTTACACAGAATATGGACGTTGTGTATATTATTTTAATTAAAAAAAATTTTAAAGTTATTTTCTACTTCGATCGAGACTTGGATGCCTTTAATCTCCGCAACACGTGTATTGGCTTGCAAATCAACTGAACACTTTTTCGCGTGGGGAAACCCCCCCCCCCCCCCCCCCCCCTGGGCCCACTCAAGCGTGCAAATCCACATGTAAATAGGATTATTTAAATTAGTCCTTTAATGTATTCCGCTTCCTTTTGCTTCAGCGTGCATCCTGAACCGGTCTGACGTCAAAACCTGCTTCGCGCCATCTGTAAGAGGCATAGATCCTCATGTGCGTCTGCACAAAGCAGGGGCTTATGAAGACCTAGGCTTACTTGCAAGAAAGAAATCTATGCCCATCTCTGTACCTCGGAGAAAGTCACTGGTGTACCGGCATGCTTTCTGCACTCATGAAAAACAAGCTTGTGATGATTTCAAGCGAATGGAGTCCCATCAGTTCAAAGCAACACATCAATTTGCAAGTGGCATAGATTCTCACGAGCCCCCGCATCCACAGGGGCTCATGAGAATCTATGCCTCTTGCTAGTCGACATCGGTCGCATTTACTTTTGTGTTTAGTCAGAGGAATAGTTTTATGCATGAAACTTTCAAGTATAATCTTTACGCAAGTGCTGTTGAATTCAACTGGGCAGATTCACTGGGGCGAGCACACTCGTCAGAGAGCTTTACATTTTATTTTTAACCGTCGAACACAACAACGGCAGTGAACATGACAAAGAAGGCTGCATTTAGCTATGTCCGCTTGCGTCAGTATTTGACCCTGCTAGAAATCATTACTTTGTTTTTTTCCTGGTGAAAGGGCACGTTTCTTTTTGTGTGTGTGTGTGAAATTTTGAAACATTTTTGCCAGGGCGGCCGTAGTAAGGTCCAAAAATCACAGACCAGCACACCGGCAATAGGAGTAATTGCAGCAAAGGTCCTAAAGCTGTAGATTGAACAGGACTATTAATCTGGACGAGAGACTTGACCGTTACACGCGGCATCGCAACATCAGTCTGCAGATCAACAGAATGCTGATGTAGGGACACGAGGTCGTATTGTTGGTTGGCTTGAACGCGGACATGCCTTCACAACACGAACGGTTTTGTTTACAACCGTGGGATGATCATTGCGTAATTGGTCTCCTTTTAACACGGGTAGTACCCGTGTTAAGAAGTGACCAGTTAAGCAACAATGCCTATTTTTACAATCCTATGATGGTCGTCATCTGTTTTACTTTAATGTCATGTAAAATGCTAATTTTGCAATTTCAAGGTCGGATGAGGGGTGGGGAAGGGGGGGGGGATCATAAGGGTTCCGGACCCACCCGCCCGCCCGCCACCCCCCCCCCCCCCCCGACCCAAAATTGTTTAAAATGCTATAACAAAGTCCCTTTTGGGGATGTTTGGAACCCACCCACCCCCTCCCGATTTGATGCACTGTTGGCGAGTTTCCACACACACACACACTCTTCCCAACTCAAGGGACAGCAAAAATGTGGTGATTCTACCCGTATATAATAATAATAATAATAATGAGTATTTATATAGCGCTTAATCTTACTCAAAAGCTCTAAGCGCTTTACAATCTGTACACAAAAATAAAAATACAATGACATATGCACATAACAAACAAAGCACAATGCCCGAACACACCACTTTTACAATAAACTAAATAACAATACATACATAATAATTTATATTCTAATTAACATTCAGTCTAAACGAGGAGGATTGCAGAACTACAACTAAGGCATCAAACACTGGCAGTTATTCAAAGTAAAGCTTGAAGAGGTGAGGTTTCAACGACCTCTTGAAGTCAGAGACAGACTCACTGTTTCTGACCTCAAGAGGAAGTGTATTCCATAACACTGGGGCTTGATAAACAAAAGTGCGCTGACCAAATGATTTAGTTTGGACAGAAGGTACACACAACTTCCGTTTATCAGAAGAGGAGCGGAGCTCACGAGAGGGTGTATACACATGCAGCAAAGAGGACAAGTATTCTGGGCTGGTGCCTGAAAGGCAGTTAAAACAGATTGACATAACTTTGTATTGAATACGTGAGGACACAGGTAGCCAGTGAAGGGACTTCAAGATGGGTGTGACATGCTCAGTCTTACGGACTCTCACAACAAGCCGGGCTGCATTGTTCTGAATTTTTTGGAGGCGATCAATGAGATACTGAGGGCAGCCACAAAGCAAAGAGTTACAATAATCTAGCTTGGACAGCACACATGCACAAACTAGTGTTTTAGTGGCTTCCACGGTCAGCAGGTGACGAACTGAACTAATACGACGAAGTTCCAGATAAGCGGATCTACACACTGCACTGACATGCTGTGACATAGATAACTCGCTGTCAAGTGTAACACCCAGGTTTCTCACACTCGCAGAGAAGCCAATGAGTGTTCCATCCACAGACAATGATGACGGTAAAGGCAGGGACGAAGATAATCTTGGATTAGCTACCAACATTGCTTCAGTTTTGCCATCATTTAACATCAGTTTGTTGGTGGTCATCCATGATTTGACATGGTCAATGCACTGGCTTATACTTTGGACGGCATTCACAGCTCGCTCGACAGTATCACTTTTGTACATCTGCGTATCATCTGCAAATGCATGATGGGAAATGGAGCGACTACAAATCAGGTCGGACAGGGGCTGAACATACAGTAAGAACAATACAGGTCCTAGGACCGAGCCCTGGGGTACACCAAACCGAAGAGGTGATGGCTCAGAACGACAGCCGTCGACAGAAACAATCTGGGATCGTTCAGTCAGGTATGAACTAAACCATGCCAAGACTGTGCCTTCAATGCCAAATACAGATTGAAGACGGCACAGCAAAATTTCATGGTCAATAGTGTCGAACGCACTGGACAGGTCCAGCAAAGCAAGGACTGTGATCTTACGCTCGTCCAAAGCACAAAGCAGGTCATTGAATATCTTCAGCAAAGCTGTTTCAGTGCTACGATGGGGACGATATGCAGACTGGAATACACTGAACAGACTATTAGAGTTGACATGCTTTAAAGTTTGAACAAGGACAATTTTCTCAAGAATCTTTGATAGAAATGTAAGATTGGAAACTGGGCGATAGTTTTTCAGTACATTTGGGTCTAAAGATGGTTTCTTCAATAGGGGCTTTACAAGTGCAGTCTTGAAGCTTTCAGGAAAAATACCAGTGGAGAGAGAGTTGTTGATGACTTGTGTAATGGCAGGCAACACTTCATCCAGGCACTCGTACAACAAGGGAGTGGGTATGGGGTCTAACTCACAAGTTTTGGGGGCAGTGTTTGTGATCACTTTTCTGACCTCATCCTCTAGCACAGGTTCGAAGGCTGAGAGAGGTTCTCCACTAAAGCGTTTTTCGGTGAACAAAACTGAAGTGGGCATGAGATCCAGAGAATCACGAATTTCGCGGACCTTATCAACGAAGTAATCTGCAAAAAGCTGAGGCAGCTGGCACGGGGGAAATGTAGTGGGAAGAGGTGATGAAGTCTTCTTCACCATAAGCTTATTGGTCACATTATACAATTCTTTGCTTGTTGTGCACTCACTGATCTTCCTGTTGTAAAACGAAGATTTTGCTCCATGAACAATCTCATTTACATGCTTCTTAGAATATATCATAAGATGGCTTGATTATTTTGATAATTTATTTAATTTTCGCGATCCCCCCCCCCCCCAACACACACACAAAATGACAACAACAAACAAACAAACAAAAAACCAACAACACTATTACATCAATATATTTAAATCCTCTCTTTTGTTTTTAAATTTACATTTGATTTTTAACTAATTTTTTCCTTCTTCTTCTTCTTAAATTGATCTACTCATTTCGGGCCTTCGGAGATTTTTGTAGACGTCATATCACCCACATAAATCATGTAGATGAATCAACCATTATGTGCGCCGAATACAAATGTGTGCATGCCATGTAGATAATAACTTTCCTTCCTTTCACAAACACTATTATTGATACTGATTTGTAGCATACATATATTCTGCTTTCACCCCTGGTCCAGGGAGCCTAGACGTCAGTGTTAAGTCCCTTGATAGGGTATGTAACTATAGACGTCAGTGTTAAGTCCCTTGATAGGGTATGTAACTGGTATAGGCTCCCTGTCCCTGTCCTTGCGAAGGACACTGCAGCAAATGAGTTCGAGTCACCTTACCGTCTGGAATTCCCGCGTCTGCTGACTAAATTACCATTAGTTGCAAATCACGGATTGTGGTGGGCGGATGTTGTGCTTCTGAAAATGTGCTCAAGTTGTCTGTGACTTTGTACACCCTTATCATTCGGAATACACCGGTGTGTGGCGCGGAATAAGTTTGACTAAAATAGTTCAAGGGTAGTGCCAGAATAGCTTGACGCCTCTAGGCGCCAAGCTATTCTGGCACTACCCTTGAACTAAAGCCATTGGTCTATATCTTTATCTGTAAGTACTATAATATTTGTAAGTACCATATCCTTATCTGTAAGTACTATAATGTAGCTTGCATATGGCAGTGTACAAATTTGAAGGTTTTAGAATGATATGGGTTAAAGCTCACAGAAACTACACACCATTCATTTAGCCCATTACATCCTGAAGCTGACTTTTTAAGTTGCTCATTGTCCTATGAAGACTACATTACAGATTAGGAGATAGGTCAACCATTTTAGTTCAAGGGTGGTGCCAGAATAGCTTGGCATCTGAGGCGCCAAGCTATTCTGGCACCACCCTTGAACTATCATAGTCACATTTATTTCAAGCATTAGTGTATCAGGGTTATAACTGCTTTGTAAGGTCGCATAGCTGGTACCGGGGTTGATTTTCATGGCGGACTCGAAGCTTCCTTCAAAAAAGGAACCCTTAAATATACATCTGGGGGTTTTAACTGAAATGAAATCAAGCGAAATAAAAAATAAACCATAATAAAATACATACATATATATATATATATATATATATATATATATATATATATATATATATATATATATATATATATATATATATATATATATATATATATATATATATATATTCAAATTCAAAAACTTTATTGTGTCAGTCTAGCCGACAAATTTTCTTTCGTTGGGATCACATGCGCGCGTACGGTTTTAGTCACATTATGACAATGGTGAAGAAAAGAAAAGAAAAGAAAAAAAAAACACCACTACATGACCACAGTGTTAGTGGTATAGGAGTGAGTCTGCCACTTGCAAGATGCCACTGCGACATCTGAGGTGCAAGTTCCTCGACGGCGTCAACAAGGAGAGAGAGAGATACGCTAGTTAACACACTCTTCATTTAGGAGACGGATGGCCGAGGGTACAAAGCTGCCCTTGTAGCGTTTGATTTTAACAAGAGGAGCCTTGAACCTACGGCCAGACGGGAGCTTTTGAAGGTGCTTAGAAAGGCAGTGGGAAGTGTCAGCTGCCAGCCTCAGGCCCTTGCGTATCATTTTCGTCCTGTAGAGGCCGCCAAGGCTCTCCAACCTGCCCCCAACGATTTTCTCACTAAGCCTGATTATCTTATTCAGCTTCAGTCCTAAAGTTCTTCTCGCCCAGGGAGCCGAACCATGAGACAAAGGAGAACGTAAGAAGGCTTTCTATAAAGCTGAGGTAGAACTGCCTGAGGATTTTGGGGCTCACATCAGAGGAGCGGAGTTTGCGCAGCATATACAGTCTCCCTTGGGCTTTCTTAAAGATGAGGTCTGTGTTGTGGGTGAAGGATAGCCGTGAATCAATCAAGGTCCCTAGGTATTTGTAAACATTTGTGCGTGTGACAAAAGTGCCGTCAATCACCAGGGACTGAGGAGGTGGGAGTGGACTCCCGGAAGTTGGCACACTGCCAGGCTTCCGAAAGTCGACAACCATCTCCTCAGTCTTGCCAACGTTCAACTGTAGATGGTTGTTATGACACCATGAGACAAACTGACTCACTTCTGCAAAGTAGTCAGCATCTGAGTTTGACAGATCTACAACTGCAGTGTCGTCTGCAAATTTGACATAGTGAGTCCTGTCGTTGGAGCTGGTACAGTCATTTGTGAATACGATGTAAAGGACAGGCGAGATCACACATCCTTGGGGGCTGCCCACGGACGTGGTGATGACGGGGGACATTATGTTGTTTACGCGAACACACTGCGTCCTTTCCACTAGGAAGTTCAAGATCCATAGGATCAGAGAAGGGCTGACATTCATGTGACGCAGCTTGTCAGCCTCATCGTATTGAAGGCGCTGGAAAAGTCAACGAAGAGGACTCTGGCAAAGGACTTTGGTGTCTCCAAGTGAGTGAGGATTAGGTGCAGGAGAGATGACTGCATCATCCACACCCCTGTTGTGGCGATATGCGAACTGTAGGGGGTCGAGCTGGTCGCTCGTCTGACTGAGTAGTCGACTTAGGACAAGTTTCTCGAGGCACTTGATGATGATAGAGGTCAGGGCAATAGGTCTGTAGTCATTAGGGCAAGAGGGTTTTGATTTCTTGGGAACTGGACAGATCAGGGAGTGTTTCCAGATTGATGGGATTGAGTTGGACGTGAGGGATGCGTTGAAGATCTGCGTGAGGACTGGTGCCAGTTGGGCACTGCAGGACTGCAGCACCTTACCATATATATATATATATATATATATATATATATATATATATATATATATATATATATATATATATATATATATATATATATATATATATATATATATATATATATATATATATATATATATATATATATATATATATATATATATATATATATATATATATATATATATATATAGGCATCCTTCTGTCTCGGAAGACAATGGCGTATATGCGCTTGCTGGGTCAGTCCGTTTTAAGATTTGCAGTGCCTGCTGTGACTAATCAGTCCAATGCGAGAGCGGCAGAGTCTGTTGCATTTGCTGCAGGTGAAGCATGTGACTGTTGCTGTGGGCACTTGCTCTTTTTTCTTTTGTCTGCGCTGCCTCCCCTCTTCCCACTGGATTTTTCTCCTTCCCTCGCTCAGCTTTATGTTGGTCTTTACTGCGAGCCGCCAGCTGGTTAGAGTCCGAAATAGCTCAGGCGGTTAAACGTCGGAGCAGGAGAGCGAAGGGAATCGCCGGGTCCTGGGTTTGAATCCCGTCCCGGCCCCGGTAGCTGGACTCACAATCCAGGGGGCAAAAAACGGATTTGTTCAATAGCATGTCCGTTGAAAGGTCCTGTTAAATCAAAGTGGCACAGTTGGAGTGCGCCTGAGTTGATCAGTGTTCAGGTCGTACTCCATAGGCAATAGATTTCCCTGTCCCCCATAACCCGCCCGTCAGGGCCGTCCATTATCACCTCGGTGCTGTGGACGTTAAACCCGAACTAACCAACCAAGCCGCCAGCTGGCACGATCTGCGGTGGCGGCTTCTAAGTCTGCGGGATTCAGGCTTGTGAAAGGAGTGCGTACATACCAGGAATGTTTGCCCGGCTGGGCCAGCACTTCAGTGTTTGGAACACGGTCCTCCCAAGTAATGTCCAAGATTCTCCTCAGGCTGCGCAGATGGAAAGAGTTAAGTCTGCGCTCTTCACGGGTGTACACACTCCACGTCTCGCTGCTGTAGAGAAGAATACTCACAAACCAGATAGGTGAGGCTAGCGCTGGCAGAATTGTCAGTACTCAAACCAAGGGGAATCACAGCGCTGGACAGACAACAGTTAGATCCCCTGCCCCCGCCTATCAGGCACCCAATCGCCAGCCCACAGAGAAATACGCAGGTATAGAATAAGACAATCATTTCCATCCTCAAAAGGATGGATCAGGTCTTTTATATAACCCATGTCTTTCTCCGGAACTTAGGAAGTAGGCAGGAGAAACATACATACACAAACATGAAGGTGCGCTACTATATGTGGTCGGGTAAATACCCTGATTTCCCACAGTAGATGCACAGAACATTACACAACAATGTAACGATACAAATTTTGCCTCGAGTTATACGTGATACTCACAAACCAGATAGGTGAGGCTAGCGCTGGCAGAATTGTCAGTACTCAAACCAAGGGGAATCACAGCGCTGGACAGACAACAGTTAGATCCCCTGCCCCCGCCTATCAGGCACCCAATCGCCAGCCCACAGAGAAATACGCAGGTATAGAATAAGACAATCATTTCCATCCTCAAAAGGATGGATCAGGTCTCTTATATAACCCATGTCTTTCTCCGGAACTTAGGAAGTAGGCAGGAGAAACATACATACACAAACATGAAGGTGCGCTACTATATGTGGTCGGGTAAATACCCTGATTTCCCACAGTAGATGCACAGAACATTACACAACAATGTAACGATACAAAGACATGGGTTAACGAGAAAGACATGGGTTATATAAGAGACCTGATCCATCCTTTTGAGGATGGAAATGATTGTCTTATTCTATACCTGCGTATTTCTCTGTGGGCTGGCGATTGGGTGCCTGATAGGCGGGGGCAGGGGATCTAACTGTTGTCTGTCCAGCGCTGTGATTCCCCTTGGTTTGAGTGTAGAGAAGAATGCTGAGCACACAGGTTTGGTAGACTTTCATCTTAGTGTTGATGGTAAGCAAGCTGTTGTTCCACACTTTCTTGGTCAGGCGAGCCATCGCTGTTGATGCCTTGCCGATTCTGGAGTCCAGTTCGTTGTCCAGAGATAGGTTATTGGAGATAGTTGAGCCAAGGTATGTAAAGTACTCCACTACCTCGAGGGTGTGATCGTATATAGAGATGCCATGGGTGCTGCTGACATCCTGGCCCATGATGTTTGTCTTCGTCAGGTTGATGGTCAGCCCAAACTCATCGGTGGCGCGAGCAAAACTGCTGACGAGACGCTGTAGTGCTTCCTCGGTGTGGGCAGTCAGGGCGGCATTATTAGCAAACAGCATCTCTCTAATCAAGACCATGCGCACCTTGGTCTTTGCGCGCAGACATGCAAGGTTGAAGAGGCTGCCGTCACTCCTAGTGTGGATGAAGACGCCATCTTCTGACTGACTGAGGGCAAGGCGCATCAGCAGGGAGAAGAAGATGCCGAAAAGTGTAGCTGCGAGTACGCAGCCTTGCTTCACGCCGCTTCGGGTCGGGAAGGGTTCTGAGGATGAGCCATCATACTGTACGGTACCTTTCATTTCGTCATGAAAGGATGTGACCACCTTCAGAAGCTTGGGAGATATCCGTTCCTGTGTAATAGGGTGAAGAGACCTCTTCTGCTGACCAAGTCGAAGGCCTTGGTCAGGTCAATGAAGGCGATGTAAAGTGGCTGTCTCCGCTCCCGGCACTTCTCCTGCAGCTGTTTCAATGAGAAGATCATGTCGACTGTTGATCTCTGTGGTCGAAAGCCGCACTGCACCTCTGGGTAAACCCGTTCTGCCAACACTTGAAGTCTGTTCAACACCACGCGGGCGAAGACCTTCCCCACAGTAGATGCCACGATAGTTATTACAGTCACTGCGGTCTTCTTTGTTCTTGTAGAGCGTAATAATTTTGGCATCCCGCATGTCCTGAGGGACTGTTCCATCCTCCCAGCACTGAAGTAAAAGCTCATGGAGGTGGTCAAGGAGGATACTCTTTTTGCCAGCCTTGAGAACCTCTGGGGAATACTGTCATTGCCTGGAGCTTTACCACATGCTGGGGAGTCAATGGTCTTGGTGAGTTCGTCTACAATGGGCAGAGTATCAAGTTCTTCCATCACGGACAGGAGGGTGGTGCTATCCACTGCAGTGTCAGTGACGTCGTTCTCCCTCGAATACAGCTGCTGGTAGTACTTCGCCCATCTCTCCATCTGCTTGCCGCGGTCCGTAATGATGTCTCCAGTAGTGGGCATCAGAGGGGGTGGGGGTGGGGGTGGGGGGGAGGTGATCTTCAACCTCAAAATATCAAACGGGGGGTAGGGGGGAGGGGGTGGTGATCAAGCGAAATAAAAAATAAACCAAAATAAAATACAACAGAGCTTGTTTTGAGTGACCACCCTAATGAGAGATCGCCTGTCATTAAAGATTATCTTTAGGTGGCTATAGCCACCTAAATTACTAAATTATGGTCTTTTACGACAGGTGACACTTGTTGCCTCTTAAGACCACTTTTCCCTGAAAAAACAACACGTAGTTGCTCAAAACTGGTTTCACTGCAATATTACTAATGATAATAATAATAAATAAAGACCTCAGTATTAGATTGTTCTGCTTACCTGATTTCCGACAGTGAACAAATAGAAAGATAGAGCCTTAGAGAGCACCAGTCAGGGGCGGATCTGGGGTGGGGGGAGGGGGTGGTTGTTCCAGGGGTTCCGGAACCCCTCTCCAAACCCAAAATTCTGTAAAATGTTATAACAAAGTCCCTTTTCGCGATGTTTGGACCCCACCACTCCCACCCCCAACCCCTCCCCCGTTTGATATTTTGAGGTTGAAGGTCCCAAACAAAAAGTTGGAACACTCCCTCCTCCCCCACTCGAGGTAACTGATCCGCCCCTGCCAGTGGTAACAGCCATGCAGTTCTATAATGAAAACAATAGCAAACAAATTACTAAGATAATTAACAATTTTAATAGTAGAAAAAAATGAGTTTAATTTTTTTTTCAACAGAGAACACTTACACGTCCACTCAGCGGTCTAAGGAACTGGACGGTAAATGGACTGAAAACGGTCACACCTTGTATCCTGAAACTCCCCCGGTCAGTCGAGATCAGAATAAATCAGCGCTCTCAGCCGAGTCACCATCGAACGCCCGCGGCCTGTGGTGAAAGATCAAGGCTCCCAGAGTAAGAAAGGTCAGGCTCAGTATATCACTGCACCCGAGAGCCACCAAGACTCACCGCTTTAAGTTAATGTTGATCACGTGGTTATTGCAATTCTAAATTTACAGACTTAAGAGGAAGAAGAAGAAAAAAAAAAAAAAAAAACACAACACCAATTCTTAATCAAAAGGTCCTCGTGGACCGAGGACAGCCAGACGTCGGCCCGCGAGGACCTTTTGCCGCTCACCGGCCGGGCATACCCGCCGCCGTGGGAGCAAGAGACTACATACGCGCTTTCCTAGCACCAACGTTATATAGTAAGACAACTTTCTAGAATAATCAACAACAACAAAAATCATTCAACGCAACCAATCAGAATGGAAACCGTAACTGAAACTCATAAATATTAATAAAGAAAGAATTTTCTGGAATAACTACAATAAGCTACAAAAATTCGGCTGCTCAATTCAGCTCCAAATCCTAATGTAAAATGACATCTCACAAAAGTATGGTAGGCAGTTCACGACCTAGTCGGAATCTTCCAGAACTTACACGATCTTTCAAAAACCGTACTGACTGGCTGCCAACTTCACGCGAACTGTAAAAAAGTATGACTCGTCTATAAAACAAAGTAGCGAAATGTTTCTTACTCTTCTGACGTCACATGTACGATGTCACTAGACAGCGCGACCCTGATTCGAACGTTCTGGTTCACTCTCAACTAATCTACGCAAAACAAAAATCGACCGCTCTTCTCCGTACGACTTTTCTAGATGAGCTTCCGGACTAAAATTAACATATCATAACAAAGCCAACACCGCTATCATGGACGAACAATAAAGAATCTCACTGAAAAGGTACGTGATACGTAACCATGACAGCTCAAATAAACATCGGATCGTTTCCTACGATTAACACATGCATGCTCTCACAGGACAACACAACCACAATCGTAACACGGAGTCAGACAAGGCTGCTTGCTCTCACCTACTCTTTTCAACATCTTACTGGAAAGAATCATGACGGACGCTCTGAAAGATCATGAAGGAACTGTCAGTATTGGAGGCAGAAGCTGAACAACCCAAGGACGACTAGAGTGCAGAAGCTGATGGGCAGTGTATGCCTGTACTAACCCATTCAGCCCTGACGCACTATAGCAGGAGATGGGTCGACCATGATAATTCAAGAGTAGTGCCAGATTAGCTTGGCGCCTGTCGGCGCCAAGCTAATTTGACACTACCCTTGAATTATCATGGTTGATCTATCTCCTGCAACAGGTGCATAGTCGTTAGAAGACGCCTCCAAAATTTGGGAAATACGTGCGTAGGGCTGAATGAGTTTAACCCAGTGGTGGCCAAGCAGTGCAGTATCTTCCAAAAGAAACGGAACCAATTACACACGTGAATTCCAATGTAACGGACGGACATTTTATCACGAGTTTTGGTGTAGTGCTCTCTTGATGCAGGGGCGGTTCAGTTACCTCGATTGGCGGGGGGGGGGGGGGGGCGGCGGATGTTCCAACTATTTGTTTCCGACCTTCAACCTGACATAAAAGGCCTCCCCGACGCTAGACCTTCTTCCAGTGGCCGAAAAATCAAACAGCAGGAAGGGGGGGGGGGGGGGGCGAGGGTAGAGGAAGAACCCGCGTGTGTGTGTGTGTGTGTGTCAACACTCTCGCCACTCGCAAAATATCAAACAACGGGGGGAAGGGGAGGGGGGGGGGGGATAGCGTGTGTAGAAACTTTCCAAGAAAAATCAAATAGGAAGAGGGGCGGGGAGTTGGGGGGGGGGGGTCCAAACACCCCAAAAGGGACTTTGTTAAAGCATTTTAAACAATTTGGGGTGGGGTGGGGTGGGGTCCGGAACCCCTAGGATATCCCCCCCCCCCGATCCGCCCCTGTGGTGTGTTTTTCAAAATCACTTGGTTGACTAAAAAAAAAAATTAAAAAAATTGCTGACAGCGTATTTTCTGCTGTTTATGTGATGATGTACGAAGCCGATGGGTCTCAAAAACTACAAAAATTTTGAAAAAGAAAATTGCAAGTGCAGGAGTGGAGACAAAGGCTTAATCAGAATATTCATCAAAAGTTTGGTACCTCTCTTTGTTTTTCGACGGCAGCCATGTTTAGATTTCGTGGTCATTCTAAAAATAAACTTCTAGCCATCGGCCTAAATCAGGCCGGACATTCAATTTATGATGTTGAAGGTGACTTAAACACGCGTGGGGAGATCAATCCTTTGCTGTCAGCAAGTTTTCTTGCGCAACCTCCTGCAAGGCCAGGATGAACTAACATTGCTAACCCATTGCAATTCAGGCGAGCTATGGGACGGGGTGTGTGAACAGATCACGTAATCATCAAAATACTCAGCATTTTCGACACTGGTTACCTCTCTCGATCCGCCACGCAAAGCGTAGCCGATCGAGGGAGGTAATCAGTGTGAGTCGAACATGCTGAGTACGGTTTTGGTAATTGCGTCAGCCATCGCACACTTTGCGGATGGAGGGCGGCCGGCAACCAGTGTGAATCCACTCATTCATGAAATTCAGTGACAGGAATGGATTGGTGGGTGGGACAAGGTGGTGGGGATCGATGTCCCAGCGAGCAAAAGGTCAGCAATGACGTAAGCATCTCTGCCCTCATTTGGTAAAAGCCAGTCTGTCTATTTTTGTGAAAAGCGAGAGTTTCATTTTAATACCATGAAAATGTCGCGCTTCTCACGAAGTTGGACATGATGAGGGCAGATGAGGTCAGATCTATGAGCTCGTTCGTCTCGTTCATTTATGACATTTGGGGAAAACTGTATGCATGCAGGGGCGTATCAGTTACCTCGAAGGGGGTGGGGGTGGTTCCAACTTTTTGTTTTAACCCTCTTAGCTCTCCAAGCTCTGTGGCTTTGGTTTTGTCACCTTTTTGTGTAATATTTATCTTGTTCGTATGTACGGCGCCTAGTGCATCTTACCATGTATAGGCGCCTTATAAATCTTCCTTATTATTATTATTATTATTATTATTATTATTATTATTATTATTATAAGGTCCCATTTCTCAAAATTTGGAGGTGTTGCTTAACGACTATGTACCAGCTATAGGAGATGGATTGATCGTGATAATTCGAGGGTAGTGCCAAATGATCTTGGCGCCTGAAGGCGCCAAGCTCATCTGGCTATACCCTTGAATTACTATCATGATCAATCCGGCCATCTCCTGCTGCAGGACCCCGAGGCTAAAAGGTTAAAAAAAATTGGGTCGGAGCGTGGGGTGTGTGTGTGTGTGTGGGGTGGGGTGGGGGAAAGGCAGGGGGGGGGGGTGTCCGGAACCCCTAGTATCCCCCCCGGGAGGGAGGAGCGCGTGTGAATCGAGACTGACCACTCGCCAACAAATCAAACAAGTTGGGGGGCGGGGGGGGGGGGGGGGGAGTAGCGCGTGTGTATCAAGACTCTCTCCAATCGCCAAAATATCAAATAACCGGTGGGTGAGAGGGGTGGGGTGGGGTGATTCCAAACACCCCCCCCCCCCCGCCCCCCCTCCCCCCCCAAAAAAAAAGGACTTTGTTATAGCATTTTAAAGAATTGGGGGGGGGGGGGGTCCAACCCCTGGAACCGCCCCTCCCCCCCCCCGATCCGCCCCTTTGCATGTATGTGGGTGTCAGTGAAAATTAGTTAGTTATTTGGGTTTAACGCCGAGCAGCGCGACTAAGACCATCTCACGGCGGGATGGGGAAATATCTAGCTAGCTGACTAAAATAAAGGTTTTAAGACAAGGTGTAAATATATCTTTAAATTATTTCATGCTAAAATGTCGTACGAGTCGTTATAGGAAAAGTCTACAGACTCTCGAATAAGTCAAAATAATAAAATTCACCCTCGCGCTGGGACCATATGGCGTTGAGGCGCGTCCCCTGTGTGGTGGATAGGGGGTCCCTCGCGAGAGGGGTGCACCGAATGAAATAAGGTGCCTTGAACCAACATGGTCTAAGGGAAGGAGACCCCGACGAAAACCCCTGGTCGTCCTAGTAAGGGGGTTGGGCGTGGGGGTAGCTTCCCCACCCTGCAAATAAAGAAATAGCTACAAAAACGCGGACGAATAGACAAACAGCAATTCCTTTACTGGAGGAGGAAGGTTCTTCTACCAGAAGATTTATGATGTTGTGTGGCGAAAGCCGGAAGTCTTCGGGAGCCACAGGAACGAGCCGCCTCTCTCTATCCAGGGACACAATCATGGGCACATGGAATGTCAAGACCATGTACCAGAGCGGGAAATCCGCCCAGATAGCAGCGGAAATGCAAAAGTACAACCTTTCCCTGCTAGGTATCAGTGAAGCCAGATGGACGCAGTCTGGCCAGAAACGGCTGTTAAGTGGGGAGATGGTTCTGTATTCAGGTCATGAAGAGGAAAATGCCCCCCATACAGAAGGTGTAGCATTCATGCTGTCACCAGCGGCACAGAGAGCGCTGATAGGCTAGGAACCTCTTGGGCCAAGAATTATCACAGCAGCCTTTAGAACTAGGAAAAAGATCAAAATGAACGTCATCCAGTGTTATGCGCCCACTAATGACATTGACGAGGAAGAAAAACAAGAGTTCTACGACCAACTCCAGAGTGCTGTGGACAGATGTGCGGAGCGAGACATCACCATCGTCATGGGCGATTTTAATGCCAAAATAGGGGAGGACAACACCGGATACGAAGAGGTGATGGGGAGACAGGGACAGATGAGTGAGAACGGGGAGAGGTTCGTAGACTTTTGTGCTCTCAACAGACTTGCCATTGGAGGCAGCATCTTCCCACATAGAAGAATACACAAAACAACGTGGGTCTCACCTGACCATACTACAGAGAACCAAATAGACCATATCTGCATTAGCAAGAAATTTAGAAGATCCCTTCAAGATGTTCGAGTGAGGAGGGGAGCAGATGTCGCCTCAGACCATCATCTGCTTACCTTAAGAATAAAGCTCAAGTTAAAGAAAAACAGCACAGGGACAATAAGAAGACAGCGCTATAATGTAGGCCTTCTGAGAGAGACTGGAGTGAGAGAAGAGTTCAAACTGGTACTGTTCAACCGGTTTCAAGCGCTACAGGAGCTAGTAAATGAAGAGGAGGCGGTCACCACAGAGCAGCAGTGTAAGGCAGTTAGAGAGGCGCTGAACTCAACCTGCAAAGACACTGTAGGGTTCAGGAAACACCATTACAAGGACTGGCTGTCGGCACAGACCTTGAAGAAGATAGAAGTGAGGAAGCAAAAGAAAGCAGTTGTCAACAACAGTCGCACGAGAGCAGCCAAAGCAAGGGCACATGAGGAATACTCGGAAGCCAACCGCGAGGTGAAGAGGAGCATCAGGGCAGACAAGAGAGCCTACACAGATGGCCTAGCAGCAGAGGCAGAAAAGGCAGCAGGCAGCGGCAACATGAAACAGCTCTACGACATTACCAGAAGATTGTCGGGCAAGTATGACCATACAGAAAGACCAGTAAAAGACAAAGAAGGCAAGCCTATTGCAGACAGAGCAGACCAACGACAGATGGGACGAGTATTTTGAAGAGTTACTGTGACAGACCCAGCCGGGAAGAGATCGGAAGAGCAGTGGCATCTTTGAAGAACGGCAAAGCAGCAGGGCCATCGGAGGCTCTGAAAACAGACCTAGAAACAACAGTAGAGATGCTATATCCACTGTTTGGAAAGATCTGGGAAGAGGAGGTGATGCCGGCTGACAGTAAGGAGGGGTATCTAATCAAGCTTCCCAAGAAAGGCGACCTCAGCAAGTGTTCCAACTACAGAGGAATCACGTTGCTGTCAGTACCAGAAAAGGTCTTCAACAGGATCATCCTGGAGAGAATGAAGAGCTCCGTCGACCCCCAGCTGAGAGACCAGCAAGCAGAATTCCGGAAAAACCGATCATGTACGAACCAGATTGCCACTCTCCGCATCATCCTGGAGCAGTCTCTGGAGTGGAGCTCCCCGCTGTACGTCAACTTTGTGGATTACGAGAAAGCATTTGACAGCGTGGACCGAGAGACTTTGTGGAAACTCCTACGACACTACGGTGTACCCACAAAACCCGTCTGCCTGATTAAGAGCAGCTACGATGGCATGATATGCCGCGTGATCCATGAAGGGCAGTTCACCAGGGAGCTCCAGGTCAGAACCGGCGTCAGGCAGGGATGTTTGCTGTCTCCGTTCTTCTTCCTACTGGCCATAGACTGGGTGATGAAGAGGACCACAGAGCAGAGAAGAAGCGGAATACAGTGGACACTGTGGACACAGCTTGACGACCTCGATTTTGCAGACGACTTGGCGTTACTGTCCCACACTCATCAACAAATGCAGGACAAGACCACAAGGCTTGCTGACATCTCGTCCCAAGTGGGCCTCACCATCCACAAAAGAAAACAAAGACAATGAGGCTGAACGCAACCAGGGAAGAACCAGTCTTGCTTGCTGGCATCCCGCTGGAGGAGATGGAGTCCTTCACCTATCTCGGGAGCATCATCGACAGAAAAAAGGTGGCACTGATGCTGATGTCAGAGCACGAATCGGTAAAGCCAGAACAGCCTTTCTCCAGCTGAAAAAAGTGTGGAGTTCCAGAGAGCTGTCACAACACACCAAAGTCCGGATTTTCAACTCAAACGTAAAAGCAGTTCTCCTATATGGATCAGAGACTTGGAGGTTGACAAAAACCAGTCAACAGAATACAGACCTTCATTAACAGTTGCCTTAGAAGAATCTTGAAAATCCACTGGCCAGAGAAGATCAGCAACGTCAGACTCTGGGAGAGAACAGAGCAGATCACAGCAGAGAATGAAATTGGGCGAAGAAGATGGGGATGGATTGGTCACAGTCTGAGAAAGCCAGTTTCCAGTATCACTAGGCAGGCACTGTCATGGAACCCCCATGGAAAGAGGAAAAGAGGCAGGCCGAGAAACACCTGGCGTCGAGACCTCCAAGCAGACATCAAGAGACTGGGAACCACCTTTAGTAAAATCGAAGGAGAAGCACAGGACAGGAGTCGCTGGAGGTCTCTCGTCGACGGCCTGTACCCTGGGAGGGGTGACAGGCGTAAGTAAGTAAGTAAGTAATAAAATTCACATAGTCTATGAATGTTCAAATCTTACTAAATAATATTCGATTCTCTTTAGAAAACTGAAGATTTTGTCCGTTGGAACATCTCGGAACAAAACCTTCAAGGAGTCTGATGTGAAGTGCTCATATCTCATGTCAATTAGATCGGCACACGACAGCAAAAAGTGTTTAACCCATATCATACCGAGGCTAAAAGCTTCAAATTTGTTCACTGCCATACGCAAGCTACATTATGGTACTTACGGATACGGATATAGGCCAATGGCTTTAGTTCAAAGGTGGTGCCAGAATAGCTTGGCGCATAGAGGCGCCAAGCTATTCTGGCACTACCCTTGAACTATTTTAGTCAAACTTATTTCACACACTGGTGTATTCCGAATGAGAATGGTTAACAGAAAACTGCTCGTCACAGGCATAACGCCATGGACGCTCCTCTTGTTTCAGTAAACAAGAATGCGTAACATACGTGTGGCCGATGTGGAACCGAGCAAGGACAGTCTCCTCACAGCGGCTGTCGCATCGATAAGGTAGACTGTCGGAGTCAGTGACAGTTGCCGGGGTTGAGAAGTCAATGGTATGCAAGGGGCACCTGTCACTTTGGCAAAATACAGTGCCCACATCGTATGAACACAAATAGACGCTTCTTGGGGGTGGGGGGTGGGGGGTGGTGGCGGAGGGGGGGGAGGGTCATTAGCTAAGCGGGAAACAAAATAATTGACGCAACTGCGGGCACTCATGAAGATCTATTCCTCTTTCTGAGACGAATTAATGTCGATGTCCCTTTGACGCTTGGTTGGTCAGCGCGTCCTTCTTTGCGTGCGTGCGTGTTTGCGTATGTGTGTGTGTGTATGTGCGTGCGCGCGCGCGCGCGTGTGTGTGGGTGGGGGTGGGTGTGAAAGAGGGTGGTGGAGAGGGGAAGGGGGGGGGGGGCGCGCACAGTTGTGTTAGTGTAGTCCACAGTTGTGCGCGGGTCCACTGTAGCCGCCTTCGGCCTGAAGGCCGCCGCTTTGGTTGCTGTTGTGACGTCATCATCAATTTGATTTCCTTCGATTTTCTGTACTCATTCACGGACATGAAACAAGTGGGTGGATATATGGGTGAAAGAGTGTGCGCCGTGTGTGTGTGTGTGTGTGTGTGTGTGTGTGTGTGTGTGTGTGTGTGTGTGTGTGTGTGTGTGTGTGCGTTCGTGCATGCGTGTGTGTGTGTGTTGTTGTTGTTGGTGGTGGTGCAGTGTGTGTGTGTGTGTGTACGTGTGTTTGTGTGTGTGTAATGGGTGGTGGTGGTGGTGGTGGTGTGTGTGTGTGTGTGTGATGGGTGGTGGTTGTGGTGGTGGTGGTGGTGTGTGTGTGTGTGTGTGTGTGATGGGTGGTGGTTGTGGTGATGTGGTGATAGTGGTGGTGGTGGTGGTGGTGGTGTGTGTGTGTGTGTTGCGTGGTAGTGGTTGTGACGGTGTGTGTGTGTGTAATGGGTGGTGGTTGTGGTGGTGGTGGTGGACGTGTGTGTGTGTGTGTGTGTGTGATGGGTGGTGGTTGTGGTGGTGGTGATGTGTATGTGTATGTGTAATGTGTGCTGGTGGCGGTGGTGTATGTGTCTGTGTGTGATGGGTGGTGGTACTGGTAGTAGTGGTGAGTGGGATGTGAAAGGTGAAAGGTCCATCAGTCACAGAGAAGACAGGCGGTAGGATGGGAAAGGTGAAGGCCATGACGTAATCATCAATAAACTCGCCTTACTCTTTCATGAAATAGGAACCGTAAAAATTAAAATAAAAAAACCCAACTACCTCACCCGATGGATGTAGACAGATAGGGAGGAGTGGGCGGGGATGTGGGGGGAGGGGGAGGGTAAGAAGGGGGAGAAGGGGGGGGGGGAGTTATATCTACACTAGAGGAAGGGAGAAGGGTCAGCTATGACGTCAATGACGTCAGAAATAGCTTTCTCGGATCAATGGCCACGTCTGGAGAGCCTGCGCACACATCCAACGTTTTGTATCCAATAGAGGCTTAGATTCTCATGACTGATTCCCGTGCAGGAAGCAGGTCCTCGGGTCGCCGTCGGCCGTGGCGGGCCCGCGCACAACTGTGCGCGGGCCCACCACGGCCGACGGAGGCCCGGCCTTTGCTCACCGGGGTGCAGGCTGCACGGGCGTGGCGAGAATCTGACACGTCTTTGCTGCAGAGGACCAGAGCTTCGTTCCGAAAGTCGGCCTGCTCCCGTCCGTGAGTGGGGCAGATTCTCACGAGTCCTGGCCGCAAACAGTGTCTCATATATAACTCCTTCCTAACCGCCCAAAGAACATGGATATAAAGCGGCGTCAGCAAGAGGCATAGATCCTCATGAGCCCCCGCATTTGCGGGGGCTCATGAGGATCCATACCTCTTGCAGTTGAGTCAGTGGTGTTTAATGTTTCTGAAGTCTTTTTTTTAAAAAAAATGCATCGCTAACTAACCCTGACCGTCCAAAGAACATGGATACAAAGTGGCGTCAGCAAGAGGTATAGATCCTCATGAGCCCCCGCATTGCGGGGGCTCATGAGGATCTATACCTCTTGCAGTTGGGTGTTTCTCGGCAGTGAATGGGGAAAAGGATCTGTGCTTGTTGCTGGGAAGAAGCGGTTTTTAGTCTATCACAGTATCAGTCAATGACTGGTTGATAGACTAAAAGCTGGTTCTGGCCAGCAAGATGCAAAGAACGTTTAGATCGGTTCGATGTTCCAGAGTCATAGACTCTCAAGGGCCCGTGCAGAATGCAGGGGGTCATGAGAATCGACGGCTCTCGCTTGCTGGGACTGGCCGCAATGACATCTCCAGTTTTCCACTAGTTACTTGCACATCTCATTCCACGATTTTATTTCGCATCTCAGATCAGTCCTCATTAGCAAGAAGTCCACTGGCTTTAATCACAATCCGTCTGTGACAAGTATCTGCGAAATAGTCACTGATGTTCTTTCATAAACTATTCGTGATCCTCAGTCCACGCGTATGAGATCCACTCCGTCTGTGCCTCTTCTCAGACGAAGGAGATCATTAAAGGTTTCGTCGTGAGACTGGTCTGTGCACACACAGTTTCGGGGATTTGTGTTTTATTGGCGCCAGATTGACGCTCCGTGCCTCCACTCGCACACACCTCACGTAGCTCCGCCGCATTTACACTACTTCTCGATCAGGTCCCAGGCCACACCGTCCCGTCTGCAAAAGGCATATATTCTCATGAGCCCCTACAGTCAATGGCAGTCTATACCATTTACGGCATCAATGAAACCAAGCTTACGTAGATTCGCCGCAATTTTTCGCTGTCCCTTGTTCAATGTTCAAGGCCCCAGGGCCGGGTCGTCCCGTCAGCGAGAGAGGCGTACATTCAATCAATTACGCGGCTTCTTGGTGAATGAAATCGGTTCCAGCGGTGGCTCAAACTGTTGGTATTATCGGGGGTGCACGATTGTTTTAACCCTTTAAGTGTCGGTAGCGATTTTGGTCGAGGTGATTCCTGCCGGAATCACCTCAACCAAATTCGCTACCGACACCCAAAGAGTTAATGCTTTCCAGTTCAAAGTATACTAGATCTTGGACAAAGTATACTAGATCTTGGACATAGCTATCGTCGTTAGCCGTTCAACCAGCCGTGGGATTAGGATCTGTCTCTGTCTGTCTGTCTCTGTGTCTGTCTGTCTGTCAGCCTCTCTCTCTCTCTCTAATAAGTTATTCCATAGCAGGGGTTTGCTACACGGACCCTTGTAGGCCTTCGGGAGGTCAAATGAACCATTGTTCCCCGAAGGCCTGAGGGGTACAATGGTTCCTTTGACCTCCCGAAGGCCTCGGTCCGTTTAGCAAGCCCCTGCTACCAATAACGTATTTTGTTTTCATTCCTCCACTATGTTCATAAAAGAAATCTTCCGACCTGGATCACGCCAGATATGACTGACGTCAAAGGAATATACATTTATACATAATTTATACATAATAGACTTAGTGACGTAATTTAAAATCTTTCATGATGTTGCCGTCTACAGTAGTGTGCCTGCTGTTTCGAACAACACTAAGTAACTTTGTACTTTAGAACGTTTGGTGATCTTATAGAACAAAACTGGCATCCAAGAGGGCTACAAAAAGTCCGCAACTACTCGCTACAAGGGTTTTTGTAGCTTGGTCATGTGGTACAGTTTGCGCTAAAGGGATTGGTCGTGTGACGTAGGGATAAAGTCAAAACAATTATATAATTACCATGATGGCTCGAGGCGCAGACATTGTAACGACCGTTATAATTTAATCCTCGCGCTGGGACCATACGGCGTTGAGGCGCGTCCCCTGGGTGGTGGATAGGGGGTCCCTCGTGAGAGGGGTGCACCGAATGAAATAAGGTGCCGTGAACCAACATGGTCTAAGGGAAGGTGACCCCGACAGAAAACCCCTGGTCCTCCTAGTAAGGGGGTTGGGCGTGGGGGTAGCTTCCCCACCCTGCAAAAAAGGAAATAGCTACAAAAACGCCGACGATACAGAGGAATAACCTTGCTGTCAGTACCAGGAAAGGTCTTCAACAGGATCATCCTAGAGAGAATGAAGAGCTCCGTTGACCCCCAGCTGAGAGACCAGCAAGCAGGATTCAGGAAGAACCGATCATGTACAGACCAGATCGCCACTCTCCGCATCATCGTGGAACAGTCTCTGGAGTGGAGCTCCCCGCTGTACGTCAACTTTGTGGATTATGAGAAAGCATTTGACAGCGTGGACCGAGAGACTCTGTGGAAACTCCTACGACACTACGGTGTACCCACAAAGCTCGTCCACCTGATCAAGAGCAGCTATGATGGCATGACATGTCGCGTGATCCACGAAGGGCAGTTCACCAGAGAGCTCCAGGTCAGAACTGGTGTCAGGCAGGGGTGTCTGCTGTCTCCGTTCCTCTTCCTTATGTAATATCCATGACCCCATGGGCTCGGCTGGCCAGACAGGATGCCGTCCATAGACACAGCATTGGGCGCTCGCGATGCGTGGCAGTGCTGTGGTTTCTTCGCGTCGACCCGCGCGCGCGGTGGTTGCGGGATCGCTATACAAGTCTAGTCTAATTTCATGGCAGACTATAGCATCTAACTGTGCGCGGCGGGTTTAGTGGCGCTGGGAGGCCGCTATCGCGTGTGTGTGCGGGTGTGTGTTTATCTGTGTCAGTGTGTGCAAGTGTATGTGTGTGCACGCGCGCATTCCTACGTGCTTGCGCACGCGCGCGCGCGTGTGTGTGTGTGCGAGTGTGTGTGTGCGTGCGTGTGTGTGTGTGTGTGTGTGTGTGTGTGTGTGTGTGTGTGTGTGTGTGTGTGTGTGTGTGTGTGTGTGTGTGTGTGTGTGTATGCCTGTTTACGTTTGTTGGAGTGAGTCGCCGTGTTGATTTTTATGATGAGAACAATAGCGGTTTTATGTACAAAATCCTTTATACTTTTTATATTTGCTGTAGTATAGTTTTAAGTGATAGAATGTATGTGTACATGATATACTGATGTGTGTGTATGTGTGTGTCAGTGCGTGTGTGTGTGTTATTTTATGTACGTTATTTTGTTTTGTAGTGTGTAGCAAGGACAAGAATGAAAACAGGTCTGCGCACCTATTCTTTTATCCTTGGAAAATAAAGTTTCATTCATTCATTCATTCATTCCTACTGGCCATAGACTGGGTCATGAAGATGACCACAGAGCACAGACGAAGTGGAATACAGTGGACACTGTGGACACAGCTTGACGACCTCGATTTTGCAGACGACTTGGCATTACTGTCCCACACTCATCAACAAATGCAGGACAAGACCACGAGGCTTGCTGACATCTCGTCCCAAGTGGGCCTCACCATTCACAAACAGAAAACAAAGACAATGAGGCTGAACGCAACCAGGGAAGAACCAGTCTTGCTTGCTGGCACCCCGTTGGAGGAGGTGGAGTCCTTCACCTATCTCGGGAGCATCATAGACAAAAAAGGCGGCACTGATGCAGATGTCAGAGCACGAATCGGTAAAGCCAGAGCAGCCTTTCTCCAGTTGAAAAAAGTGTGGAGTTCCAGAGAGCTGTCACAACACACCAAAGTCCGGATTTTCAACTCCAATGTAAAAGCAGTTCTCCTATATGGAGCAGAGACATGGAGATTGACAAAAACCACAGTCAACAGAGTACAGACCTTCATGAACAGTTGCCTTAGAAGAATTTTGAAAATCCACTGGCCAGAGAAGATCAGCAACGTCAGACTCTGGGAGAGAACAGAGCAGATAACAGCGGAGAATGAAATTGGGCGAAGAAGATGGGGATGGATCGGTCACAGTCTGAGAAAGCCAGCTTCCAGTATCACTAGGCAGGCATTGTCATGGAACCCCCAGGGAAAGAGGAAAAGAGGTAGGCCGAGAAACTCCTGGCGTCGAGACCTCCAAGCAGACATCAAGAGACTGGGAACCACCTGGAGTAGAATCGAAGGAGAAGCACAGGACAGGAGTTGCTGGAGGTCTCTCGTCGACGGCCTATACACGGGTAGGGGTGACAGGCGTAAGTAAGTAAGTTATAATTTAATTCAACGGTAGCGTTTAGATGTTAACTCGGCGCTCATCAGTGTGATTGATTAATCAGCATACTGTTTACACACCAAACTAATCAGGCCGCATTACCCTGAACTACACACAGATCTATTTCCCGCAATTAGTAGTAGTATGATTGAAGGCCCACTACCGCCGTGACTGTTCAAATAACTTCACTTTTGTAACATATGGTTAGGAAACACCTCGCACATGTCTAGTTATCGTTCATTTAGACACAGGGGAATCCAGTTCAGTATACGTCGTCTTAATATCAAGTAACCTGACAACGACTCCACTCCGTTCTATAATTTATTAATTACAACTGTATCAGTACGAAAAACAGCTAAAAATAGATTGACACGCTAACGGTTGCACAGAATAAATAAGTGCTATTACGCATGTGTGTTTGCTGCATGTCCAAACTACCGTTAAAGTTCATTAGGTGTGTCGATAAGGCATAAGGAACACAAACGTTGCTGAAATGTGTCTTCAGATTTACGCTTAATGGTACTTTAACCTCTTAACTCGTACTGAAGATACCGCTCTGCGAAACAGACGCACAGCAACGCGTCTTTTTTTTTTTTTTTTCTCCCGCCGAATGGTATCGTCTGTGACAATCAAGGCGAAAATACAAGATACAGACCAAAAAGGTGACTGCCCAGTGCGCAACAGGCCATCTGGCGGACGTCGGCCCGATGGCTTTTGCGCACTAGGTACCAAGCGTGTAAAATGTAGAGAATAAGAATAACCCAACCAAAAAAAAAAAAAAAAAAAAAAAAAAGAAACGTGGTTAGAAAAGACAGTAACGGTACAATTTAGATTCAAGATATGTATTGTCCCAATAGGCATATTCTTGTTATAGCTCACAGCTTACAAAAGGTAAAAGGATTAGTGAGAAACATAACCATAAACAGTAGAATACAAATGAGACCGATAAATATATAAAACCATACACATCACATTCTGACTGTATCATATTGTATAAATTTATTGTGTTACTACTGTCTGTCTAAGCGTGTTTCTTTTTTTTTTTTTTTTTTTTTTGTTGTTAAGTTATTCTCCAGGTCCAGTTAATCTGTAATATTATGGACTGTAACGCACGCAGACTTACCCCCAGTCGTACGCACAGACTCTCGCACAACAGACGCATACACCGCCACTGACTCACTAGACGGGCGCATTCATGCGGTAAAACACAACTCACGGGCTCCCTTTCTAACGGAAACTTTTATACACAATAAACAATATAAAAAGAATGCTCACAAACTCAAACAACTATATATACCACTTCTTTCCCACTATCACGTCTTAAAACCACATCCACATACACACAATATCACTGCCAGGTTAGGTATTAGTCGCTCACTATCCAACCTGTTTGGTGTTCTCGCCTGGTTACGTTAGTCCTTTCACGTCTAGGCGTGCAAGTCCTTCTTCGAATGCTCCCGAGTCGTCCCGTCTCTCGTACCGTAGACGTCCTCGTAGCTCGTACCGTATCTTCGCTGTGACCCAAGTGTCTTGGCACCGGTCGCTCACTCCCCGAGTGAAGAGATGGAGAGATGACCTCGCATTAGGTCCCTGGTGACTGACGTCTCGGCGTCCGTCGCTCCAACTTCGACAAGCACTCTGAATTCTAGGTTTCAGAGTCTTGGAATACGGGCTAAGGTATCTCGTATACGTCTGTCCAGACTGACAGTAAAGCCCCTTACTAACGTTTCTAGACCTCTGACAGACTGAACTTTCGCCTAGAGCTCACTAAAACTCCCCGTGTTAAACGTTCCTTAGAAATTCCACGTGGGCCACGGGCCTCACGGACTATCGGCACAAAACAAACCGTTGACAACTACTGTACCGTACTAACCCTACTGTGTGAACACTATGCATGAGGATAGAGTTTCATCACAATTGCCCCTTCCTCGGGAAAAAAAGAAACGACCGAGTTTCTTTTTAAGACAACTGGATGTAAGACGATATTACTACTAACAGAAGAACCAAACAACCGACTTAAAACTCAACACACACTTTCTGATCGCACTGCGAACGCGAAAACAGAACTGACGCGCTAAAACCTTCAGAAATGAAAACGACCCAACGACTGCCCACACAATCCACACAATCGCGAGACTCAACAGTCTCCGAGCTACCAATATATTGGGTGCTGAGCGGCATTTCTGTCCGCAACAGAACTATGCCGTCTCAGACCAACCCGAGTGGTGGGCCAAACCCGCTGACCGATCCCCCGACTCTGGACGGAAATAACAAGGTCACTCTGCTCACGATCACGCTTGCTCTGAGCACCCGTCGCGACTGATGCGACTGCACCGCGAGGAACGTGAGCTCGCTGAATTGCGCCGACCCTACCGATGACTGGCTGCACACCTTTCATGTTACCGAGGACTAAATCAACTACTGGCTCGTCGATGACACAAGAAATTAGATCACCCGAGAAAACTCCGTGTCAACCTCTATCTTAGCCAACCGAAAAATTTCTATCTTCCCTCCGAAAGAAATCACTTTCTGTGTCTTCCCTGTGAACTGATCTTGTCTAACAAGGCTACGTCTGACCCCTGCGGTCGTCGTACCTGAGTCACGGAGAACAGAAGCAAGACATCCGTTTACAACCCCGTCCACCAGAGGTAGGCAACCACCTCCCTCAGCTGAACACACTCCGCCCAGCTGTGGTTCCTCCCCGACTGGGACTGCAAAAGTGACTGGCCATGTGAGTGGGCTGCTCCGCCCCCTCCACCATACCAGGACTGTTAGGACATTGATGAGCCAGATGGCCGTGTTCCTGATAACCAACACACTGCGCGCCTGAACTACTGTAAGGACAGTTCCGACTGAAATTGAAAAGCCCCATAACTTGCACTGCACAATGCTGATGTCAACACAAAATACCATAACAACTGAATAACAAGGGTACAATGCACTGTGTCACCTAGTCTGCATAATATAGGCATGCACACCAAACAATACTTGTACTGCTCTTGATACAAAGTCTGTGCAGTCGACCATATTACTTACTTACGCCTGTCACCCCTACCCGGGTATAGGCCGTCGACGAGAGACCTCCAGCAACTCCTGTCCTGTGCTTCTCCTTCGATTCTACTCCAGGTGGTTCCCAGTCTCTTGATGTCTGCTTGGAGGTCTCGACGCCAGGAGTTTCTCGGCCTACCTCTTTTCCTCTTTCCCTGGGGGTTCCATGACAATGCCTGCCTAGTGATACTGGAAGCTGGCTTTCTCAGACTGTGACCGATCCATCCCCATCTTCTTCGCCCAATTTCATTCTCTGCTGTTATCTGCTCTGTTCTCTCCCAGAGTCTGACGTTGCTGATCTTCTCTGGCCAGTGGATTTTCAAAATTCTTCTAAGGCAACTGTTCATGAAGGTCTGTACTCTGTTGACTGTGGTTTTTGTCAATCTCCAAGTTTCTGCTCCATATAGGAGAACTGCTTTTACATTGGAGTTGAAAATCCGGACTTTGGTGTGTTGTGACAGCTCTCTGGAACTCCACACTATTTTCAACTGGAGAAAGGCTGCTCTGGCTTTACCGATTCGTGCTCTGACATCTGCATCAGTGCCGCCTTTTTTGTCTATGATGCTCCCGAGATAGGTGAAGGACTCCACCTCCTCCAACGGGGTGCCAGCAAGCAAGACTGGTTCTTCCCTGGTTGCGTTCAGCCTCATTGTCTTTGTTTTCTGTTTGTGAATGGTGAGGCCCACTTGGGACGAGATGTCAGCAAGCCTCGTGGTCTTGTCCTGCATTTGTTGATGAGTGTGGGACAGTAATGCCAAGTCGTCTGCAAAATCGAGGTCGTCAAGCTGTGTCCACAGTGTCCACTGTATTCCACTTCGTCTGTGCTCTGTGGTCATCTTCATGACCCAGTCTATGGCCAATAGGAAGAGGAACGGAGACAGCAGACACCCTTGCCTGACACCAGTTCTGACCTGGAGCTCTCTGGTGAACTGCCCTTCATGGATCACGCGACATGTCATGCCATCATAGCTGCTCTTGATCAGGCGGACGAGCTTTGTGGGTACACTGTAGTGTCGTAGGAGTTTCCACAGAGTCTCTCGGTCCACGCTGTCAAATGCTTTCTCATAATCCACAAAGTTGACGTACAGCGGGGAGCTCCACTCCAGAGACTGTTCCACGATGATGCGGAGAGTGGCGATCTGGTCTGTACATGATCGGTTCTTCCTGAATCCTGCTTGCTGGTCTCTCAGCTGGGGGTCAGCGGAGCTCTTCATTCTCTCTAGGATGATCCTGTTGAAGACCTTTCCTGGTACTGACAGCAAGGTGATTCCTCTGTAGTTGGAACACTTGCTGAGGTCGCCTTTCTTGGGAAGCTTGATTAGGTACCCCTCCTTCCAGTCAGCTGGCATCACCTCCTCTTCCCAGATCTTTCCAAACAGTGGGTACAGCATCTCAACTGTTGTCTCTAGGTCTGCTTTCAGAGACTCCGCTGGGATGCCATCTGGCCCTGCTGCTTTGCCATTCTTCACAAATGCCACTGCTTTTCTGATCTCTTACTGTTAGTCTTTTCGTCGGCGTTTTTGTAGCTATTTCCTTTTTTGCAGGGTGGGGAAGCTACCCCCACGCCCAACCCCCTTACTAGGAGGACCAGGGGTTTTCTGTCGGGGTCACCTTCCCTTAGACCATGTTGGTTCACGGCACCTTATTTCATTCGGTGCACCCCTCTCACGAGGGACCCCCTTATCCACCACCCAGGGGACGCGCCTCAACGCCGTATGGTCCCAGCGCGAGGGGTCGACCATATAACACCGCAAAATGCATCAGTGCTACGCTGGCAAAGTGCCTACAACAGAGTCTGCACCATGCCGGCCCGTAATCCAAGCAATACCATTGCTGCTCTCCAAAAACTCAACATGGTGCAGGTTATCATGTCACAACTGATTGCTGCATAGCACCCACCACATACCCCCTGATACTGTGCACAATGTTGGCGTCAGTTTACTTTGTTTATTTAATTTTGGACCCGCTGGGGGCATGAGAAAAATCACAAAAGAACTTACATGAATGTGCTCAGAAATGAAATATTATCCTTATTACCACATTGTACACATGTTCCTTAGACAGCAAAAATGACTTGTATGGACACGGATCATAGTCAGGTCATTCTGTTTGCTGGCGTGTGTCATGTACAGTACATCTGTAAAACTTGTGAAATGAACCATGTGGTTAGCAATTCTGATACGATAAGTAAAGCCACAGAGCTGAAAGTCAAAGATTGACAGTGGAAGAAAAAAACAAAACAAACACAAAGTACAGTACATATCATATGCTTATGATCAGTTATCACCCAACCACTTAAATCTGCTGTGACAGCTGGAGGGTAATGCAAGAACTGCATGGTCAACTCACTCTTGAGAAGTATTGTGTTTTTCATTGAGCAAGTCCACATCTGGCACAACATTTTAAGCTGAGGGTTTAATGACATACATATACATCCCCACGTTTCTATATTTCCGCACATCCCCTCTTCAGAAAGGACCCAGAAAGGGTTTTATACTCTGAGGCCAATGACCATTTTCAGAATGAACCCTGTATATCATTTTGAATCATGCAAAGTGGAGCAGTGATAAGTTTTCTCCTTGTCTCACACCGATGCTGCACAAAATCTATCTGTACCACTGTTTCCTACCCCATAAGTGTCAGCTGTGGAGTACATATTTTGAATGACTGATGTATGCCAGTATTTAGAAACTTGTCACAAAAAAGACCTGTTCATATGATGAAATGTCTTCGAAAAATGAACACATTGTCAGTAAAGGGGTTTTCCTTGGATAATCAAAAACTAATACATATTAAGCTGCGTTTCCAAATCGCGACATGACAGGAGAGTGACAAAAAGTAACCTTTCTGAGGGGGTCATCCAAATAAATATGCATAGGAAGGTCTTACCATCAGGTATCTCTTTAACAAGTTTAGGGTTACAGTTGTTAGAAATACTTGAGAAAAAAAATCTTTGGGCAATATATGGCTATCTTGTACCTATTTCCCGATTTCTTGTGACCCTTGACCTTTCTGACCTTTCATGCATACGAAATTAGTATGCATGAAAAGTTCTTACCACCTTGTACCAAGTATGGGTTTGAAGTTGTGTATACTTGAGAAAACATCTTTTTGTTCAAAATACAGCTATTTTTCACCTTTTTACTGCACTACAAATTACAACATGGGTGTCAAATCGCTTTGTCACGTTGTTATATGAAAACACACAAAGCACACCCCCATCACTGTACAATAGCCCCTGAACTGCTTGACTGCACATTACAATTTTGTCGCCCCGCTGCTTCTATGTCAGGCTTATGGAAACACTCCCTCTTTATTTCTGTGTTCTCGAGTTTTGTCATTGTCACTTTGTTGTCATTGCCCCACTGCTGTTGTGTCTGCAGTTGAATAGCCAGGCCTAAAGCCTGCTTGCCCTTCTCCTAATATATGGCTATGCATCAGCTCAGGCAGTAAGGCACAGGCTTTTGCTGCATTGCGAATGATGTGACTGTCCAAAACCTTGACATTGTGGCCAGCCTGGTGGATGGACATCAAAATAACAGGACGTCTGCCCTCCTACACAGGACAATCAGTTCACTTCCTTTGCCTTCTCGTCGGTTGGCCATCGCGGAGAGATGTACCCGCTGAACTCTTCTTCCCTCATCTTTCGCAACCTGCAAAAGATAATTTTGTATCAAAAAAAGTTTTGACATGCACATATTGCGTGCATATATGTTTGCAAGTATTTATACAAAGTACATACATGCATAATATGACAGTAGTCAGAACATGAACAAGAAAGGCAATGTCCTTATGGTTCATGTGTATGACCAATCCACATAATACGTCTGAACTTTTTGACCTTGACTTCTCCAACAGGTCTCTGAAAATGCCTAAACATAAGTATAGGGCTGGATTTTGTACCAGCGAAACCTGAGTTTTTTTTTCCAAATGCCTTCATTTTTCACAAATTTGTCAACCCTCTGTGCCCTTGACCTCTGTGAGGGGCTGATTAAATTAGTATGCACAGAAAAGTGTTATCATGCCAAATTTTATTGAAAAGTTTGCAAAAACATTTATAAAAACTACAACTCTACCCGAAACTAACTTATATCACCCTCTTGCCAACCTTGAGCTTTCCGAGGGGTCATCCAAATTAAGGCCTTATCATGGGTGGTATCTCCATAGCAAGTTTGAGTTTGAAGTTGAAAATACTACTTGAGATGACCTTTGAAAGGTCACAGAAATTGGTATGTTTAGAATGATTTTACCACAAAGTACCCTTGTGCCAAGTTTGAAGTCCGAGGCTTGAATAGTCTTCGAGGAAATGCCAATGTTAAAGTTGCCCACAGATAACAGTCGACGGACGACCCATTGCAAACACTTACTTTTGCTATCACACGTGCGCCAAAAATTAGACGCCATTGAGCTTGAAATGACCACAAAGGTGTATACATATATCTAGAATCAGCATCAATATTCAAAGTGTAACTTGCAGAAATTGTTTCAAACAGGACACAACGCATTGCTGTTTAGCAACAGCACACACTGGACCAAATGGGTAGTATTCAGAGTTTTCTAGTCCTTTTGTGTGCACAAAGTGCTTATTAAAGAAAACGACAATATTTGCAGACTTGCCCAACCCTCTAGTTTCCAAATCAAATGCAATATGGTGCCACTTGTTGACAGCAAGTGATTTTAGCATTCGGTGTTGTTGAGAATGCTGGTACTGGTCTACACCATCTTCAAAATGAAAGAAAGCATTACAGTGTGATGTGTTTATTCCAACCAGTTGTGTTTTGTTATGAACCTGATTCTATTCACAAATCAATCGGTATGCTTTACCTTGAGTCCAGGACAAAAAGTGTCGCCTTCTCTCACTTTAGTTGATCCGCTGGAACTGGCATTGCCTGCTTTTAGCTGTGGCCTTCTCCTTTGAGCAAACATGACCTGACTAGCTCTCGACTCTTCTTGGTGTAGGCGTCATACTTTTGTGCTTGTTTGCAAGTATACCCTCTGGGCGTGACTCTGCAGTGAGACGTCAACAGCAGCACTGACCTGAAATGAAATACATGTTTATTATCGTGTTATTTGGCAGCATGGCAATTTCACTTTGTTGTGAACTAAATGCAGGGGCAGATTATTACTTTCAAAATAAATGCTATAAAAACTGTGTAAACCGCAAAGAACAAACAACAATGGCAAAGTCTGTATGCCTCATGCGCATAACTGATTCACATATAACCTGTGTGACCTTTCCAAAAGGTAGCTGAAATAAGTGTCACGAGTCTCAACATAAAGGCTTGCTTTTGTACTAGTCAAATTTGTATTTTTCACACATTCCACGGTCATCCAAAATGGTAGTCAACAAATATTAGGGTTTTAGTCAAAGTAGTGTTTTACTAGGTAACCCTTTTAATCCTGATACACCCACTGCTTGAAATAAATGTGACTATGATAGTTCAAGGGTGGTGCCAGAATAGATTGGCGTCTCATCCGCCAAGCTATTCTGGCACCATCCTTGAACTAAAAAAATGCTGGACCTATCTCCTAATTTGTAACATAGCCTTCATAAGACAGAGAATGGATGAGAAAACTAAGATACTAAGTACTGGAAGCAGTTACTGAGTTAGTAATGCCAAATTCTCCCTTAGCAGGACTTTTTCCTACACACAGTACGTTTTCCTTGATAATAAGCACTGGCACTGGTTTAATATCACTACAATGTCGACTACATACCCTCCACCGTATTAGTAAAGGCTCTCTGAGAATGTATGGAAATGTTCTACTTCTAGGTGGTGACTGACATGGAATGCATAACCCTGTCAACCCACAATAAAATGTAGTCTTCTTCATTGCAGGTAGGCAGTGGCGTCGGCAATACTACTGTGTGGACCTAAATTTCCATGCATAAAAGGACAGTTAGCTATTGGGGTTTTACGCCATGCAGGTGACATCTCACGGCGGTGCATACAACTTTTTTTTTAAAAAGGGTTGGAAAATCAGTCAGATATGCCACTTACGTACGACATTTTGCTTCCACTAGTAACTCGTGTTCTAGTCACTTAGCAAACACCACCAACCTTTTTTTATACTTTAGTTTACCTTTTCCTTGCTGATGTCTGAAGATATTTTGTTGTTTTCCTGGCTGCCACGTATACTGCTTCCCGTTTGGTTGGCCCGTTCATTTCTTTTTTCTTCTGAGAAATGGTTACGTGTTGTTTCGCGCCACCTTACGCAGGTTATGCGTTACGCTCGATGACTTGTCGCAACTTATGCAAAAGTATCTTATTTCTGAGGAAACAAAACATTTTATGCATAGAAACAGTCAGCTTACACACCTATTTCAGACAGTATATATCTTTTGTCAATTATCGATAAATTGAGCTTGTTTGCAATACGACCTGTCGTGCGGCGTTTTTTTTTCGGTGAACTCCAGTCTCAGGTCACGGCAGACGCAAAAATAGCGGTATCTAAATGCGCAGAAAAGATGCGCGAAAGAGGTGTGTCCTACAACCTTAAACGTTCCTTAGAAATTCCACGTGGACCACGGGCCTCACGGACTATCGGCACAAAACAAACCGTTGACAACTACTGTACCGTACTAACCCTACTGTGTGAACACTATGCATGAGCATAGAGTTTTATCACATGGACAATTCAGCGGCTCGGGACGCGATCTCGCGAGCTACCAGCGTGTTTTTCTTTAAAAAGTCCTTTCTATTTATAGAAGGGACTTTTTAGGACGGGTCGCTGTGGGGCGAATTTAATAGCATGTTCATGATGTCAAAGGCGGGCAGGCTAAACCTCTAACAAGTGAAGTAACAAGACTATCAATTACGTCATGTCTAATTACGCTAACCTCGCTGCTGAACGTACATTTGGCGCCGTATGTATGTATATATGTATGTATGTATGTATGTATGTATGTATGTATGTATGTATGTATGTATGTATGTACGTATGTGTGTGCTTATGTATGTAAACAAGAGAAACTCCGATATTTCTGTACACACAAGCTTGAACTGAACTTGGCGAAATACTTTCTTAAGAGAGCCTCCAAGCATATTGTAATTGCATGTCTGATTGAAGACATAAACAACCGTTTATAGGAAGTCGGTTGACCCAGATTAGAGTCTGTAATTTTTGTCATATTTACTTGAACTTTTGCATATGGCTAGTTTGGAGAAAAACATTGGATGAGTTCGTTAGCCAGTTTTGTATCCTTTCAACGTCTTTAGTAAAAATTAATTTTTTTCAGAAAATAATTAAAACAGTAAAAAAAAACCCTTCACTTCTACAGAAAGTCAGACAGTGCCGGTGACGTAAAAGAAGCAACTCCGTCACTACGCAGACACTGATACTCTAAATATGACGTAATTCTCTCTCTCTCTCTCTCTCTCTCTCTCTCTCTCTCTCTCCTCTCTCTCTCTCTCTCTCTCTCTTTCTCGCACATATGCGCGCATCTCCAAGAGACATAGATCCTCATGTGCCTCTTGAGGATGTTTGGAGCGCGCGCACTCCATGCACTCATGCACACGCACACGCAAACACACACATCGACGCGCTTTCAAAAAAGCATGCAGGTGTACTTAGCATGTAGCTAGGTAAAGTCAACCTGATTTCACACAAATTATAGCAAGACTGAAATTGAACCGTGAAATACTAGTTTTGTCACCATTTTCGCAAGTCTTGAAGCGAAAGCGAAACTCATATCACGTTAAATATAAAATTACGTAAAAACTAAAATACGTCACAAACCAATGACACATATGCGCGCATCTCCAAGAGGCATAGATCCTCAAGTGCCCGGAACATCTATGCGGAAGCGCTTGAACATCTATGACTCTTGAGGATGTTTGCAGCGCGCGCATGCAAACACGCACACATCGACGCGCTTTCAGAAGAGCATGCAGGCGTACTTAGTATAGCATGTAGCTAGGTAAAGTCAACCTGACTTTACACAAATTATAGCAAGACTAAAATTGTACCGTTAAATTCTAGTTTTGTCACCATTTTCCCAACAAAGTCTTAAAGCGAAAGCGAATAACATATCACGTTAAATATAAAATTACGTAAAAACAAAAAATACGTCATGACAAATGACGTTTGACAAACCAATGACGTTTGTGCACTGCGCGCGCCCCTTCTAGAGTTCACCACGACGCATTGGCACATCTGCGAGGCTTTTTCAGAAGGAGATATTTCAACATCAGAATCAAGTCAAAGACAAAAGGTAGAGACCCTTGACAGCGAAGACAGCCGGCTCTCATATAAAAGGGACTTTGTGGGTTATGGTTCATCCCATCTTGTTACTATTATTGTATGCGTGCGCATGCCTTTGTCTCGCCAAACGGATCCACAATCTCAGTCTAGACGTTTACTGAGGTAAAATTACAGTATGTTTATAAACCTTTAGTGCGGCAAAATGTATGCTTGTTAACTAATGACATATTCTCGTGAACTCGCCCTCAGTGCGGCTGCGACGAGTGGATCGCGAGGATTAATGAAATGCCCCTTTACAGATTTGTCCCGCTGGTCCCGAGTGGCCGAACACAACGCCGTCCGCACTGTACACTTGCCCATACGCTGATCAAGAGCTGACTCAGTCATTTTGTAATTGCACGGATCAATTGCCGCCGCTTGGCTACAAAAATAACTTTCTCTCACTCGCTTTCTGTCTCTCTGTGCGCTCTCCCTCCCTCTCTCTCTCTCTCTCTCTCTCTCTCTCTCTCTCTCTCTCTCTCTCTCTCTCTCTCTCTCTCTCTCACTCAAACATCAAATACGGCGGGGAAGATGGTCACCGAACAACCTCTCAACGGGACGCTACATCTCCTAATGTAACAACCGCTAAGCAGCTTTACTCAGACATTGCTGCGGGGCGGGCACCGGTGGGCTTGTCATCCCCTGTTCAGAAGCACCATCAGCAACAGCAGCCAAAACAGCGATGCCCTCAACAGGAGCAAAATGAACTACAGCAGCGGCAACGACAACAAGAACAGCGTCAACCTCCGCAACAGCAACAACAGGATCTACAAGAGCAGCATCTACAACTACAGCCTATTCAGGAGCATCAAGATACATCAGTTGTTGCCCCCGACTGGCTGCAGCAACAGCAACTGATGTATCCGCCTGTGACACCGTGGCAGTACCAACCTCTCCCTAGCGGTGCTCATTGGACTAATTACCCACCATCTTCCGTTCACCAGCAATCAGGAAATGGAACGTATGTCCCGTACTACCCGAGCTACCCAGCGTCCATTCTCAGTGGCGCCCAGTGGGCGCAGTTTGTGAACAGTGTGCGTGCATACTAGGCTGTGCAGTCGTTCATTATTTCCTACTCACTAAAAAGTGTGTTGGAGTGAGTGTGCGTCGTTTATCTCCTGTGCCCACCTGTGAGTACACTAGGTGATCTCGTTTGGTCTATCTGCATTCTTTGCTACTTCGTGGATCGAATATTACCGCATTGTGCCAGCAGTGTTTGTTTGCTGCTACAACGGAGAATACAAGGTGTTTTCCGCTGTAGCGGTAAACAATTAGCCATTTATTTCGTTGTAGGAATCATTCTACATTGTGCCAGCAGCGGAAAATTCAAGGTGTTGTCCGTGTAACGGTTAACAATTACGGCCACTCATTCATATATTTGGTTTATTCGTGAGGAAATCGTGTGATAGCATTCAGATCCACACCCACTGACGGTGTGCCTGGTCTTATCAACACATTTCAGGGCCTATAGTTTTTTTCGCTGCCTAGTGTGCCGCTGACCAGAACACTCTTTTCACGTGTGACATCTGATACGTGTGCTATACCACAGTCACTATTTAGACAGCTTGCGTGGCATTCATACGTGGATACACTATTAATCAAAAGCGATCTTCATTTGATAACGCTGTGTTGGACACCGTTTGTGACGTTTGCTACGAGGTGCTATAACTTCAGCCGCGTTTTACTGCGTTGACACTTTTATTCTTATTCTCTCTGTTTATATTTTTTTGTATTGTGTTGCACTTCAATTGTGAGAATTAGAATTCAATATGATCCATAATGCTCAGACACACGGAAGCCTTCAAACTGGTCACTTGAACATCTACCATCTTTTTAACAATTTGGCCGATTTGAATGTTTTTCTAAACTCGTCTGAACCATTCCACCTGTTTGGTCTTAGTGAGACGCGACTTAACTCGGACATAAGCGATGAAGCCGTTCACATACCTAACTTTATCAGCACTCGACGTGACCCTCGTGTACTTGGTCAAACTGGGCTTGCCGTTTACATCCATAACTCAATCCAACATTTAGTAAAAAGGCGTGAGGACTTAGAAACTCCGGAAGTCGAGTGCATTTGGTTGGAATTTAGGGCTCCAAAAACTAAACCCGTCTTCGTCGGCTTTTGTTATCGTAACCCAGCAGCCAAGTTTGAATGGTACGATAATTTTTTGCATGCAGTAGAAAAAGTTGGCTTACCTAACTGTGACGCGTTGCTACTAGGCGACTTTAACATAGATATGTTGAAGCCCCATACCGCATGGGATTGCATCACCACACAAACAGGCTTAGAACAGTTAGTTTCGGCCCCTACTAGGATCACAAAAACAACCGCTACACTCATTGATCACATTTACACCAACCGTCCCCTTAGTGTATTCAATGTTAGTGTTCCTGACCTCAGCATCAGTGATCACTTTCCTACTGTGTGTTCATGGTCAACAAAACTGCCAGTGCATCGTAAGAACGGGCACACAACTATAACGTATCGCTCATTTAAACAGTTTAATCAGTCTGCTTTTCTAGCAGACCTTGATCAAACCCCATTTAATGTCGTTAATAACGAAACTGACCCTGAAAAGGCTCTGGCTGTTTGGTATGGACTCTTTACAAGAGTACTTAACAAACACGCCCCTTTCCGGCAAAAGCGGGTAAAAAACCACACGTTACCGCCTTGGCTAAACCAAGAAATAATCGAAGCTATGAGATTGAGAAATGACTTAAGGAGACACAAGCTATTTAGCGAATACAAAAAAC
>BTPG01000002.1:223559466-223636966 GCA_036245525.1 Semisulcospira habei | reverse complement strand
CCTGTTCGGTGTTGAAATCTATCGTCGCTGACTTTCTAGTACGCCAGCATAACGCGATACAACGTTTCTGGTAAATTGTTTCAGAAATCAGTGACCAGCATGACCTCAGCCAATTTTCCTCTATGAACATGGCGCATGAGTGGAATATCTTTGTACAAACACGGTATAATTGCACACAGAAGAAACGCGGTCATCAGCTGTGAGCTACATGTAAGTTTGACATGTACACGATAAGGTGACGAGAAAAATCAAACACCACCCAAGTGCAAGAGGTATAGATCCTCATGAGCCCCCGCAGTTGCGGGGGCTCATGAGGATCTATACCTCTTGTTGGAACTCTGTATCCATGTTCTTTTGACAGCTAGGGATCTTTGACGTTAAATTTACGATTTCTTAAACGTAACTGCCGGACCATAGCGAACAAGATTCAAGAGTCAAGGATATTTTTCTTTGCCTGCCTGAGCGTAAAAAAACCACCCCACCCCCCCAAAAAAAAAAAAAAAAAAAAAAAAAAAAAAAAAAAAAAAACCAACCCAAAAAAACAACAACAAAAAAAAACAAACCAACAAACATACAAAACAAAAACCAGAACGATAATATCACAAACTTAGCTTCATAATGGTTATTAAAACAGTATGGACAATATTACAAAACCAAAATAACAGCATATAAACATGCAACAGTCTAAATAAATAAATAAATAAATAAATAAATAAATATATATATATATATATATATATATATATATATATATATATATATATATATATATATATATATATATATATATATATATATATATATATATATATATATATATATCTCTTTACTTTTAACAAAGGCGTCGCCCAAAGCCAAAAAGTGCACTCAATCAGATTAGCTCCAAGGGACGTAATTTTTCATTCAATTCTGAGAATGCTGTGCTAATGCCATGGAATTCCAGGCTGGTAAGATTGCATTGTGTCATCAGGACATCAGCTGCCTTTTTTGTGACTGCATCGCTCACTAGTTCCAGAAAAGAGAGGGTAGTGGGAGAGAAGGAATGACAGACCTATCATTTTGAGCCTTCCACTGAACACCTACTACATAAAGCAGTAGGGACTACCCTCAGGCGCCCCGCCATCCGCTGGAGAATATCCAGACCTCCCCCCGAGGGGGGATGCTAGAAAATATTCCCAAACAGATATTGGACCCGCTGAGTAGATTTTATGTTTTTGCCGCCTACGACCGGTTTCGCCTCAAGGGGGGTGGGGGGGGGGGTAGGGGGGCTCTTCAGGTAGGCATACGGCGTAACCCGATGGTGGTTGGTTAGTTCGGGTTTAACGTCCACGGCACCGAAGTGATAATGTACGGCCCTGACGGCCGTGACGGGCAGGTTATGGGGGACAGGGAAATCTATTACCTATGGAGTACGACCTGAACACTGATCAACTCAGGCGCACTCCAACTGTGCCACTTTGATTTATCAGAACCCTTTCAACGGACATGCTATTGAAGAAGCCCGTCTTTTCCCCCTGGATTGCGAGTCCAGCTACCGGGGCGGGACGGGGATTCGAACCCACGACCCGGCGATTCCCTTCGCTCTCCTCCTCCGACGCTTAACCATCTGAGCTATTTCGGACTCTGGCGTAACCCGAAATTGCAAACACAACGCATGTACTAGAAGCCGCCTCCAGAATTTACTGGTAGCACCGCCAGTACAGCGCGGATTGCATCCCTAAAGCTTTATGCGGTGTTGCATTGGAAGAAGACTAATTTTGAGAAGGCAACACCTAGGCAATTTTGTGGTGCAATTATTTGTTACTTTTAAAGATATAACTATATATATATATATATATATATATATATATATATATATATATATATATATATATATATATATATATATATATATATATATATTAGGACGCCACAGTGCAAGAGGCAAAGATCCTCATCAGCCCCCGCAGACGCTGTGGCTCATGAGGACCTATGCCTCTTGTTGGGCGAATTCAAGATGTTTGCAGGGAATTTATGCATTGTACGACGGCTTCTAAGACATAATTTGTAGCTGGCGGCAATTAAGGCGTTAAAAATAAGAATCTATTGTGAACACTTGAATATTATAGCTCTCAAGTCGGAAAGCCAACCTAGCACGTCCCAGTACCCAAAAGGTTATTGGGTAAAAGTCGGCCGCACAGTCGTGCGCGGGCCCACTGCGGCCGACTTCGTCCCGATGGCCTTTGCGTATTGGGATGTTTGTAATTCAAGTGACTCCGCATCTCCTGAAACAGGCCACACTGCCGACACTGATGAAACACTGAGATGCTCGAAGGAAGCTGGTACAGGTAAGAAGCAAGAAGCTGATTTTCTATTAACTCATTCGAGACGTGCCGCTTCCGGATACACGGCTTATGCCGCGTATCCGGAGGCGGCACGTCTCGAATGAGTTAACTGTGAGTGCCTGTCCGGCCATGGTGTCATATTCGTTTGCTTTGCGTGTAGAGCAGTGGCCAGAATTCAAGCAACTATACATATCTCACCCCCTAATAGGGCGTGCCGTCCCGCCCCCTCCTCCCCCCCCCCCCCCCGTGGCTGTAAGCAGTACCCGTGGCTGTAAGCAAAGGAGGGTTAATTTATTACTGTACACAATCAATCAATCAATCAATCACTCAATCACTCAATCAATCAATCAATCAATCAGTCAGTCGGTCAGTCAATCAATCAATCAATCAATCAATCAATCAATCGGCCAGTCGGTCGGCCATTCAGTCAGTCAACCAAGCAACCAGCCAGCCAGCTGGTCAGTCAGTCCATTAGTCCATTCATCCATCCATCCATCGATGCTCTGTCTGTCTGTCTGTCTGTCTGTCTCTCTTTCTCTCTTTATACTCTCTCTCTCTCTTTCTCCACACGCCCTGAGAAAATCTTGTTGCTATGCGTCTCCGAAAATCCCCACCACCATATTTTCCCCCGCCCCTGGTTATCAGCTTCTTGCCCACACTGGTTATCTCCCTCGATCCGCTACGCTTGCGTAGCGGATCGATGGAGATAACCAGTGTACGCCATTTTCCACCACCGCTATGCTATCATTTTCCAGAGAGTTCCTGTCCACTAAAAGGGCGACACAACTGTGCTGCCGTACTGGCCCTATTTGTACAGCCCCAGCCTGTCAATTTCTGGACGGGAAAAAAGTCGCGTGCAACTGATGCATGCAAAAACCGACAGACTATTCCCGCGTCAGTTGTCAAGTAGGCAGACGACATCCATCTGGAAGAGGCAATGATCCTCAGGAGCCCGACTGGCCATATTTGTACATTCTGTCAAGTTCTTGACAGGAAAAAAGTTCGCGTGTCCGCGGTGATGCATACACAATTCCAGACTGCTCACGGTCTGCGGGGGGCCTCTTGCTCAGTAAATCCGGCCTGTCCCGAAGCTCCTGAGAATCTTGCTGCTGACACTCGTTACCGGCACCTTGTACTTTTTTTTTTTAATGTGACAGCGGTGATCGGTCTTAGCGTATTCCTGATTTGTTCCAGTGACACGGCAAAATATGGTCCTAGAAAACAGTAATCTGTTTTACGTCTGTTCGGAGAAGCAAGCTGTGTGACTGTAGTCACATCGACACTTCCAAATGTCAAAGAGAGAGAGAGAGAGAGAGAGAGAGAGAGAGAGAGAGAGAGAGAGAGAGAGAGAGAGAGAGAGAGAGAGAGAGAGAGAGAGAGAGAGAGAGGCGGTGTCAAACTAATATGTCAGTATCATTGAACTATGGAAGGTGCACAGACTTGACGCGTAGAAACCTCCAAAAATTGTGCGGAAAGTCACCATTTATCCATTACATCCTGAGGCTGATTAAAAAAATTGCTTATTGTCCTATGAAGGCTACTTACAGATTAGGAAATAGATAAATAAATTAATTATTTTAGTTCCAGGGTGGTGCCAGAAAAGCTTGGCGCCTTTGCTCACTGAGAGAGAGAGAGAGAGAGAGAGAGAGAGAGAGAGAGAGAGAGAGAGAGAGAGAGAGAGAGAGAGAGAGAGAGAGAGAGAGAGAGAGAGAGAGAGAGAGAGAGAGGGAGAGAGAGAACGAACGAACGAAACTTTATTTTCCAAGGATTGAGATATTAGGCGCGCAGGCCTTTCTTACAATCTGTCCTTGCTAAGATACCTTAAAAAAAAGAGCACCAACCAAACAACAAAAACTAACTAATAATAAATGTCACACACGCGCATACACACACGCACACAGACACACATATACATGTAGTCGTGCACATGCGCACTTTCGTACATACACATACACACGTACGTGCGCACAAAATTATCTAACATAAAAGTAGGTATGATATTTTGTGTACTATCAAAAACAAGTTAGAAAACTGAACAAACAATTTGGAGGCTAGATGGAGAAAAAAAATAGCAAAATTTTAAAAACATGAAGCGTATTATGTCGAAAAACAAAGAAGAAGAAAGGATCAGCATAACGATGTCTTAGAAAGGCAATCATGTACTCTACTTTTAAACAGAGAGAGGGACGTGGTTTGTTGAATAGTGGGAGGAAGCGAATTCAATAAAAGAGCACCTGAATAAGACAGGCTAAATTTGAACAGATCTATATGTGGCCTTTTTATAAGTTCCTGGAGGTGCTGTATTTTTTTTCAGTTGGCGAAAAAAAACCCTAGATAAGTAAGGTGGAGCTTTCCCGTTAAGAATTTTGTGCATCAGTACACATTTGTTTAGTGCGAGGTGCTTAACCAGAGGGAGAAGTCCGATGGCCTGCAGCTTGGCATCAGTGGCATCAGTGGATAAAGACGGACCAGCGCGCTTGTATAATGAGTTTATCTTCATGAAGTGATTTTCACTGCAGCCATCCCATATTGTTGATGCATAATCAACGTGTGGTTTAATGTAGGCATTAAAAAATAGTTTGCGCGTCTTAAGGTCAATGATCGTTTTAAGTTTGGAAAGTAGAAACAACTTTTTGGACAAATGTTTTCTCATATAATATAGGTGGTTATGCCAGCTTAGATCATCATCTATTATTACTCCAATCAGGCGGTGTTGACTGACCTGCTCAACTGGTATGGAGTCCAAAGAAATGTTGAGTGATGGAGGTTTGAGCTGATGTTTCTGTCGTGTTGTGATAAGCATGCTTTTTGTTTTTGTGGGATTTACAAGCATACGATTTTCATTACACCACCGAGAGACTTCATGAAGACTCTCTTGAAGATTATTTGCAATTTCAGGCACAGTTTTACCAGTGGAATGTAATGTTGAGTTGTCGGCAAACATGTCACACTCAGTCTCAGTACACGTTACATGTAACGGTAGATCGTTAACGAAGACACAAAACAGTAGTGGGCCTAAAATAGACCCCTGGGGCACTCCATACTCCACAAATTGTTCAGAAGAACATTTTCCATTGATGTAGACTGTTTGTGTTCTTTTTGTAAGATAGGAGTTCAGAAACGAAAGAGCTGAGTGGCTCTTTTTGTTTAAGTAGGTGGCAAGCTTATTCAATAAGATGGTGTGATCGATAAGATCAAACGCTTTTCTTAGATCCAAGAAGACAGCACCAGCCATTTTATTATCATTTATGCTGTTGACCCACGAATTCACTATTCGTGCGAGTGCAGTGTGGCATGAATGCTTGGGACGAAAACCTGACTGGTAATGATATAATAGGGACCTTTTTTCAAGAAATTCCAGAAGATGTTTGTGAACATGCTTTTCCAGAGGCTTCGAGAGAACTGATAGAAGGGAGATGGGGCGAAAGTTATTAATTTCAGAAGAATCGTTTGCTCTAGGAACAGGCACTATTTTTTGATTTTTTGAAAGCTACTGGGAAGACATTTTTTTTGTATACATAGGTTATAAATGTATGTAAGAGGTTTCACAATTTATGGTTGCGACAGGTCAAGTATATATCCATTGATACCATCACTGCCCGAAGACGTTTTCTTTTTTAGGATAGAAATGTATTTGCCTACCTCGTGTACAGCAATATCAGGGATGACGAAAATATCATCTGAGGACAATCTTTGCTTACAGAACTTAGTTAGCTTTTCTGGTGTGGAATATATCGACTGATTGCGATTGTGAGAACTGAGTAAGTCTTTGGGGGTTGATAGAAAGTGGTTATTAAACTCCTCAGCGGAGAGGTTTTCTGGAATGGTATTGCACTGTTTACGCTTGTAGAGAGAGAGAGAGAGAGAGAGAGAGAGAGAGAGAGAGAGAGAGAGAGAGAGAGAGAGAGAGAGAGAGAGAGAGAGAGAGAGAGAGAGAGAGAGAGAGACGGTGTCAAACTAATATGTCAGTATCATTGAACTATGGAAGGTGCACAGACTTTACGCGTAGAAACCTCCAAAAATTGTGCGGAAAGTCACCATTAATCCATTACATCCTGAGGCTGATTAAAAAGATTGCTTATTGTCCTATGAAGGCTAATTACAGATTAGGAAATAGATAAATAAATTAATCATTTCAGTTTTAGGGTGGTGCCAGAAAAGCTTGGCGCCTTTGCTGACTGGGTTAGTTATTTTAACGCCGAACATGCAATGTCTAGCGCTAAAGACTGCGACTAAATCTCCTATGGAAACTCAGTCGGGTCTTCTAAATGAGCTTTCCCACTTGTTGCAGAATACTACGCTCGCAGACATCATAAGAAAGACTGTCTTTCTAAATGAAATTGTCAGAGAGAGAGAGAGAGAGAGAGAGAGAGAGAGAGAGAGAGAGAGAGAGAGAGAGAGAGAGAGAGAGAGAGAGAGAGAGAGAGAGAGAGAGAGAGAGAGAGAGAGAGAGAGAGAGAGAGAATTAAATGTAAACACTGATGGATGTGTGGAGCACTGGAGTGTCTATACAGTGCACACAAAAAGAAGACAAGAAAAGAAAAGTAAAGTAGGTAATATCACCGTGATGATCACAAGAAAAATCAAGACAAAACTTAAATGATTTTCACAGAAATAACCTAATAACCTGCTGGTGACTTTTGGAACGGGACCCCAGCGCCATTTTTATGGCTCTCCATACGATCACGTGACCAGCACAGCGTATCCGCTGTTGTGAAGTGTAGGCCAATGGTGGTGGCGTAATTCATCATTTTGCTTTTTTTGGTTATTTTCAACAATTCCAGATAAGATCTCAATATCCCTACTTTTTTTCGCACAGTGTTATCTGTGGTGTGAATCAGCTCAGCGTTTTCAATGCCCCGTCAGGCGGAACTTGAAATGAAGATCTTTGACTGCCGATAGGCTAAACCACACATTTCCAATAAGCAAAGGTCCTCGGGCCCTACCGCCGCAGTGGGCCCGCGCACGGCTGTGCGCGGGCCCACTGCGGCCGTCGTAGACCCAAAGACGTTCTGTTTCTGGGTCCTGTTAGTTTCTCATGTCTGAAGTCATTGGATGTGATACGACTGAGCTGTGAACGGGGATTCTGGATGAAGAGAGAAGTGTGTGTGTGTGTGTGTGTGTGTGTGTGTGTGTGTGTGTGTGTGCGTGCGTGCGTGTGTGTGTGTGTGTGTGTGTGTGTGTTTATGTGTGTGTGTGTGTGTGTGTGTGTGTGTGTGTGTGTGTGTGTGTGTGTGTGTGTGTGTGGAGTGGATTGGAGTGGGCGGGTTATGTGGACCGCGTGGGGATGGAGAGATGAGGGATAGAGGGTATGGAAAAGGCCATCAAAAGATCCCAGCTCAGACTAGAGGGATTATCTCCATATGCCCTGCCCACACCCATCCCGACCCCAACACTACTCCCCCCACCTTTAAAGAGTCAAAGGCGTAAGCTAAAACCTCACAGATCTCCTCCGTCGGAAGACATAGGATGAGACAAGCACATACATGGCAGAATGAAGTGATGTCAGCTATTGCAAGTAAATTATGTCACTCAGTCTGTTAAAACAAGACAATCACTTCGTCGTTAACACATCATCTTGTTAAACGGGGCCATCACTTCGTCGTGGAACGACGAAGTGATGTCCGCGTTTTAACAGGATGGTGTGTGCTGGTCTATGATTTTGGAACGTACGACTACAAGCAGCAGGGTCCAAAAACTCGTGCAACACCAGCACACAAAGCTCCTACGAACTCCTCACTGACGCTTGCAGCCGCCAAGGCTCATGACGATGTATGTCTCGGAGAGACAACTTGAAGAGAGCGAGGTCGTTGTCTTCACAAATTCCGCTGCCCCAGGGACCAAAAAAAACTCGGTTAACGAGCTTGCCGTTTTAAAAGGTCACACAGAGGAAAAGAAAGCAAATTTGTGACTTTTTCACTGCTATCGCCATCTGGCGTCTGTTTCGACAACCTGCAGAAAGGCTCAGTCGCGTTTTAAAAATTTGTTTTGATCTTAACAGATAAAAACAAATAAAATAATTAAAACAAACGGGACTGAGGACATTGCCGTCAGAGGCACAACCCTTGACTTATCACTGTGGTCGATCTGTCTCCCGCGCTTTGGTTGGTAAACGAATTTACAATGTAAGCCATTAGGCTCTAAGAGAAAGGATCATTGAGCACGTGCGCAAACTAATGGGAAGAAGCACGCGAATGTCTGCTGTGTCGCACGCGCATTGACCCGGGAAGCTGTAGACCTGTTCCCTTCTCAAGTACTTTTCTCCCAAATCTATCACTTTCTCGTGCTCATTCTACTCCATCAGTGCCGTCATCGCCGTCCTTCTTGTCGTTGTCATCATTGCATTTCTGTATCGTATTCCTGCAGGTCTGACGTTTGCAACTTTAGACATTTTAGCAAACAAGGCAGCTTTTGTTTCTAAGCGTGTTTCTTCCTTCCTTGGGTTGTTCTCTGCATTTTCACGCTTGTTAGTCACCAACGAAGAAAGAAACACGCTTTTAAAACACAGTTACAACACAATCTATTAAATATTTATTACTGATGAACCTTTTTCAAATAGACATACAGCAACACAATATGCAACGTATCTGTTCGTGTTGGGAAGATGCAATTGTTGCAAGTCATTCCTAATACATGTAGGCCTATATGTTACCCCGTCCTTGAATAAAACAATGCCGACTAGCTTAGCCCTTGTCCGCCGAGAAAAACTGAATACCGCAAAACTGCAAGAGGCATAGATCCTCATGAGCCCCCGCAACTGCGGGGGCTTATGAGGATCTATACCTCTTGCTGAAAGCATTTTGTATCAAAGTTCCTCAGTTGGACGGCTGGGAATCTTTGACGTAAGGAGACAATGACTTCAAAAGTTCAAGGTTCTTCCACTAGCAGTGAAGGGGTAGGGTTAACTTTCGAGACGTGCTGCATCCGGATTCGCGGCGTAAAGCCGCGAATCCGGTGCGGCACGTCTCGAAAGAGTTAAAAGGACAATCCACCTTGAGTCTACTGAGACCTCGCAGTCGCTTACTTTGATATGTCCTTTTGTGCAGAGAGAAAAGGTCTTGCGTCTTGACGCATACGACAAAAAATACTCTAAAAGCGGATTATACTGCATATCAGTATAAGGCGGGGAGGGGAAGTGTCGCGGCAATTGCGGTCGGCAAAAACAAATCGGCCCCCTGACCATCTACCCAGTGGCGAATCTGGGGGGGGGGGGGAATCCTAGGGGTTTCGGACCCCCCCCCCCCCCCGACCCAAAATTGTTTAAAATGCTATAACAGAGTCCCTTTATGGGGTGTTTGGACCCCCCCCCCCCCCGGCCCTCCCAATTTTATTTTTTGGGCGAGTTTTTCACACACACACACACGCTCCAACCCCCCCCCACCCCCCACGCGTTGTTGTTTGATATTTTGGCGAGTGGCTAGAGTGTTGACACACACGCCTTCTTCCTCTCCCCCCCCACCCGCCTCCCCCCTCCCGCCCCCCCCCCTCCCCGGTGTTTGATTTTTCGGCCACTGGAAGAAGGTCTAGCTTCGGGGAGGCCTTTTGGGTCAGGTTGAAGATCCTAAACAAAACTTTGAACCTCCTCCCCCCCCCCCTCTCAAGGTAATTGATCTGTCACTTTATCCCTATCAGCACTAATCAAATCGTCTTTTAAACTAGTTACAATCATGCCTGAAGATGTAAATCAAGTTAGCAGAGCGGCGGCGACGCGAAGATTTGTTTGTGATTTCGTCACCGGTGGAATGGCTGAGCTTTTGTTGTTGTTGTTGTAATCATTCAATGCGTGTTGGATGGGTAAACCACACTGGACGGAAAACTATATTATTTTATCGCAAACTACCCTGATCCAGAAAGAAGAGAGGAGGGTTCAGGCCGAGAGCGGGAGCGAGGCCGGGATATTTTTTCCTTGTCGGCACTGTGTCCGGGCGGTGAAACCGAGATTTGCAGTGTCACCTGCTTATGCAATTTAAGTCTTACAATAGTTTTTACGTCTTACTCGTGATTTTTTCAGTTCATTCGACTTGAAGTTATAGTCTTCTTCGTTGTACTTGTGCAGGTCGGTAGCGCACATAATCGACCATGTGTTTAGTGTGAAGTGTATTACAGTCAGTATAGGGCTCGGGAAGCTGACGTCATCACACTAGTCGTGGCGGCCATCTTGAGAGGATACGCGACTCATGCGCTCATCGAGAAATCGCTGTCAGGACTAAAATGTCAGGAAAGTCCTGACGTGCTATAGGCAATAACAGCAAGTCTTGCCATCACCGTAGGAAACCGCTAACCAGAATCTGTTTTTGTTTGTTTCCAAAGAGGAAGAAACATGAAAAAAAAAACGTGTTGAAACACTACTTCGCTACTATCTGAAGTCTATCACCAGGCTAGAGTATCCTTTCAAGATCACGCTGCTGCTGCCGACGTACCTAGGCAACGCGGGGAACTTCCTGAGCCCTATAAAGGCCGCTAAAAGCTAGGGAACGTGTCGTGAAGTGGCGGTGTGGATCCGTGAGGACTAACGGCGAACACTGGTCACCCCACTACCATCTCACCTCATGGTCCAGCACCCGCCCCCCCCCCCCCCCCCCCGAAAAAAGGGTCTCATCACCACCATCACCCTTATCACCAGGTTCATGACCTCCCCGCCTCTCACGCCCCTCTCCCCTCGCGGTCGGGGACCCCTGGGCCGGCGGTGGCCGCCGCCGGTGTGGAGGACCCCCGACCGGGCGGGGGTGGGGAAGGGGAGGGTGGGAGGGTGCGGGGACCATGAACCATTCATCACATCATGCTTTTTTGTTGTTGTTGTTGTGTTTTTTTCCTTATACTTTTCTTTAACGTTTTTTTTTCCGCTCCCGGTGCGTTAAGATAGCTCTCCCAGGAGATAAAGCCCGTTATGGTGTCGCACCGGGTAGACCTTTTGACCACTTTCCCCCTCCAAGCAGACGGGGGGAACGGGGGGGGGGGGGGGGGGGGCGGGGGGGGGGGGGAGTACCCGGGGGCCGGCGGCGGCACCCGGCGGGGCGCCCCACACGGAGGATTCTCGGTGGGGGGCGCGACGTCGGTGCCAGTGCGGACCCCGGGGCTCCACCAGCTGCATTGGGCCGTCGCGGGAGACACTCCGGCCTGGAAGGTCTCCGCCAAGGGACAGGGGGGGATAGGACATCCAAGGGGGGCGAGGTACCCACGTTGGCACTCGGCCGCCACCACCTGACTCCCCAGCTCGCCTGAGTACAGTCGACAACCATCAAAATAATATAGGGACCCCCAGGGGGGTGGGTGGGGGGCTAGCATCCTTCGTCAATGCACTCCCTAGGGTACAACATTATTACTGAAGGAGTAGGGATCGAAACCCACTCCGTAGTCCCCGATCACTTCGGTGCCAGTGGGACATTAAACTGGATATAACTAACTAACCCACTCCAAAAAAGCACGAAAAAGTAAAGGTTGTGTGGAGAACCAACCTCAAACCATAAAATATCAAAACTAATAAAACCGAGGCCTTGGGGTAGGATCAGAATAGAGCGGTAGGGAAGTCCTTGCCCCTTCCCGGGGCGCTTCACTCTGAGGCGCGGCCGGACATGACGAGAGGATGAGCCAAAAAAAGCGCAAGCAACAGCGACAGACAGAAAATAAGCAGTTGGATTTTGTTCGCTTTTCTTCGTCACTGAAGGAGTATTAAGTGTCGTTGTTCACGCGCATAGAAGGATTCATTCGGAATTATTTCCACGCACGATTTCCACCAGATGCTAGATGACCCTGAAATTGTGACGTCAAACATTGTGATGAATGTCTATGCGCACGCATAGGGTTCACACACTAGGTTAAATACGGTACAGTTTTGTTAGCGGTTTGTCTTGTGACAACTATTCTGTGTGGCACGAGACCCACATGAAATCCTAAAGGAACGTTTAATACGGGGAGTTTTAGTTGATTGTACATTGATTGATTGTACATTGCTTAACGTCCCGACAGCAACAAGGCTTTCTCAGGACGTGCCTGCACTGCTTGTGAAAAAAACTAAACAAAACATTGAATGTATGTCGCCAGCCGGTCAAATACATTAAATAAACCTAACACATGGGCCTAAATAAAGCTAAGACCATTTAGCAACACACATCCAATATCAAGAGCTACAGGCAGTGCAGACAGTAGGGAGAGTTTTAAAAAGGCAAATACAGGTGAATGGACAAAGGGTAGACAGAAACACATGCCCCAGAATAGGGAGATAAACCCACCCTGTGGGGCTGACCAGGGTGACCCTGGGAACTAAAAAATACCTAACCCCACCCAAGTCCCCCAGGGCAAACCCGGGTGGGGCTGGGAGTTTTAGTGAGTTGTAGGCGAGAGCTCAGTCTGTCAGAGGTCTAAATAAGTTAGTGCGGGGTTTTACTGTCAGTGGGTACAGACGTGTGTGAGATACCTTAGCCCGTATTCCAAGACTCTAAAACCTAGAATTCAGGTATTTTTCTATTACGTATTATTGATGGTTACTGAGTTAAAGATAGCGTTAATAGGAGTTAATTCGGTTGTTTAGTGTTGACTGGTTTGGTTTAGTATGTTGGTTTGGAATTCAGTGAGGTAACCGGTGGTTTTCGTATACAGTTATTTACCGAGATGGTTAACTAAAGGAATGTGAGGTGTGTATGCCTAAGTCGTTATGAAGGTAGTACTTGGTTAAATATAGTCTTTTCCAGCGTATGGGATAACGTATAGCGAGAGTGTTAGGTTATAGTCTGTTTCAAGGTGTCACACCAGAGAGGAAGAATATATACCACACGGAATATTTGGATATTTGGTTCGATTTTAATGATTTGATCTTCTCATTCGCACGACAAACAATAGACAGGACTTATACAAACCTACGCAATATTCACTCACTTCATACATGCATCTGTAAAATACGCACACCCTCAACCATTCGCACAATGTTCACAGCACTAACCACACATCCTACACTTATTGTTCCACTACGATGTCACATCTCAATGTCTGTCGAAAATAACTGACACTAATTAATGCTTAGATCCTCGAACGATCAAACAGTTTTACTCCGACCGTGAATAAAGGTGAATGTAGCGTCGCTGCTTGTTGGGATAAAGATGAATGTAGCGTCGTTGCTCGTTGATTCAGCCACACCACTGGTCGAATAATCGCACTGTCTCACTTCTCGCGATGACACGTCGAAGCTCCACACGCACACCGTCAGGATCAACTTGTTATCTCGTACACCACGTTGATTGATTACATTTCCACATGAAGCATACACAAATCCAACTTCTCAGCTGGTGATAAGGGAGGGAACATCTATAACACATACAAAACGTATCTCTCCATAAGAAATCCGCCATTGCTAAAACGTTACTTCCGCCGGAATGACGACACTGTAACGATGACGACCGCTAACGGCTTCCGGACGTTGTCGCCGATTCCCGATCGTTTCCGACATCGAATAAATATTAAATAACAGTCAATCCAAAATATCATGCACACACACGAATACGACATATTTCCGCACAACACATAACCTCTCACCACGATCCGAATCATTCATTTCAAAATCAACAGGCTCTTCAAAACGTTTTGATCATTCCATTCATCCCCGCGCGCCGATCGCCAGACGACACCGCAAACTCGCCAACGCGCGCCGGATATCATACAATCTCAGATCTAGAGCCGAACAACTAATACATTTTCCGAATCTACTACTTAACAAACGCGAATCAGCTATATAATAAACAAATACGTACCCAAAGATGCGTGAAAAGTTTACTCAGTCTTCGACTATCTCGTGCTTGTCCCAGCGCCCACGACTGATGGCCGTTGACAAATTCACCGTTATAATTAGCCGGCTACATGCGTAGTTATACACAACTACTTACTGTGTTTACACAACCAACATTGAGCATTTAGCTTCACTAACATTCTATCCTTCGATAGATAACACGAGGCACACCACACCGCCTCAATTCCTCACAAAAACTAACTTTTAACTCGAGAGCAAAAATCTCTCATGTCTGACTGTCTTCCAAACGATTCACAGTGACGTAACTCTTCAAACCAACATCCTACGTCACATGTTCCAAACACACATCTTACGTCATATGTTCTTGACGTCACTAAAAAGTACATGCCATAACCGCAACACACAACAAAGAACGAAAGTTCTCCACGAACTAAAATACTGCATAATGATTAAAATAAATTGTGACACAAGGCCCTTTCCCAGCTAAAACTCTAGTTTTAGACTATACTTGACACAATTTCATATTATCATTTGCGAATAAATCACTTCCACGACAATAACCATTTCCTTCTTTATAATCTCGCTGTTAAACACATAAATACACGTTCATTATACGTCAACACTGCATCTGTTTATTTTTCTTCACTGTCGATATGGCTAAGGTAATCTGCACCAACATTATCTTTTCCTTTGATCACCTTCACCTGGAAATCGTGTTGCTGCAACTGCAATGCCCATCTCATCAAACGCCCATTATACACTACTACTAGTGTTGCCATGCATGCACTACTATTAATGCTGCCACTAACCATACACTACTACTAGTGTTGCCACTCATCATACACTACTGCTAGTGTTGCCACTCATCATGCATTACTACTAATGCTACCACTCACAATACACTACTACTAGTGTTGCTACTCATCATACACTACTATTAGTGCTTTCACCTTCAACATTATCTTCAGTCATAACCCCTGCGACTTCTTCTGCTTCTTCTCTCTCAATGTAGCTCTTCAGTAAATTCGCATGGTACACTTTTTCTTTGCCCTGCACATTCACTTTGTAATCGAAATCGTTCATTTTCTTAGTCACCGTAAATGGCCCTTTCCATGTAAGCTGTAGTTTGTTCTTTTTCTCTGGCAACAACAACAGTACTTTTGAACCTTCTGTGATAGTTCTAGGTTTTGCTCTTCTGTTGAAGTTTCTCGCGTGTCTCTGGTTAGCCTTTCGCAAGTTTTCCTGAGCTATGATACAGGTTTGTTCAATCCTGTTTCTCAAGTCGATCACGTATTGTGCTGTCGTCTTCTCTTCCTCTTCAACTTCGCTCTTCATCCAAAGTTGCTTCAAAATCTGCATTGGCCCTTTAACTGATCTGCCGTACAAAAGCTCGAATGGTGAGAACAACATAGATTCTTGTGGCACTTCTCTGTACGCAAATAGCAAAGCTGGTATCATCCGGTCCCACTCTTTTGGTTGTTCAAGACACATTTTCTTCATCATCTGTTTCAATGTACCATTGAATTTTTCCACCAACCCATATGGTGTCGTTTTTATGCCTTTCACGTCCAGTAGTTTCTGTAACTGTTGCATCAAATCTCCCACAAATTGGGTTCCTTGGTCTGATACAATCTCTTTTGGTACACCTAGTCTTGTCCAAATTGTCCAAAGTGCCTCTGCAATCTCGGTAGTCTGACATGTTTTCAGAGGTACTGCCTCAGGGTATCTGGTTGCATAATCGACTACAGTCAAAACATATCTATACCCTCTATCTGATGCTGGGTTGATCGGTCCGATCAAATCTACGGCGATTTTTTCAAAAGGTGTGTCCACTATGGGTACTTTACCTAATGGTACACGCGTCTGTCTGCCCTTGTGTGATGACCTTTGACATGCGTCGCATGATGCGCAGTATCGTTGTATGTCACCACAAATTCCTGGCTAATAGAAATCAGCCAAAATTCTGTTTCTGGTTTTCTTAGCACCTAAATGCCCGCTCATCGGAGTATCATGTGCTAATTTCATAACACCCTGTCTATACTTCTTGGGTACAACGATCTGCGCTCTTTTCTGTTCCTTTTCAGTGAATTCTCGTACCAAAATTCCATTCTTCCATTTAAATTTGGATTTGGTTTCTTTGCTGTTTTGATTTCTCTCTTTTTTCCCATCAGCTGCATCTCTGCATTTCTTCAAAGTTTCATCTTCTTTTTGAGCCAGTTTCAATTGCTCTGGTGTAACATCAACAATCTTTGTTTCTGGGATCTTGAGCTCTTTTTGATTTCTTTTCGTTGCCGTGCTTCTCGTTTCTACTTCTGCACACTGCTCATCTGTTTTCGTATCGCTTGGTTCGCTTCGTTTCTTTGTGATCGTCTCGGTGCTTTCCATTACAACTGGGATGTTTTCTACATGGTCTTCAGTTTGTTCGCTTGCATCTCTTTTTGAGCAAGGTTTCATCACTGGATAAACTGGAATAGTGTAAAAGATACTAACCACGCCCTTCACCTTTTGGATCGCTTCACCTTTCCTGACGCAGCAACACACAAGATTTTATTCACTATGGACATAGAGGCTCTTTACACCAACATCCCTAATGAAGACGGCCTAATAGCATTGAAACATTTCATCTGCAAACATCATCTGAAGATCGACACCACAACCATCCTCCACTTAGCCGAACTGGTGCTGTCCATGAACTCCTTTCAATTTATGGGTCAGCACTACAAACAGAAAAAAGGAGTCGCCATGGGCACTAAAATGGGGCCCTCCTATGCCTGTCTGTTTGTGGGCTACGTGGAGGAGAAGATTTTCACTCAATACACTGGACCTCTGCCAGATCTCTTCAAGCGCTACATCGACGACTGCTTGGGCGTCACCTCAAGAAGCATGACTGACACACTTCAATTCATCAATTTCATCTCATCGTTTCATCCGTCTCTCCGATTCACGCATGAGATTTCCGAGGAGTCTGTGCCCTTCCTCGACATCCGAATATCCACCAAAGCCGACTCTGACAAACTCCATACTACCGTCCATTACAAGCCCACCGACGCCCACACTTACCTGCAGTTTTTATCAAGCCATCCTGCCGCCACCAAAAACGGTATCCCATTCTCCCAATTTCTGCGACTCCGTCGGATCTGCAGCAGCGACGACGACTTCACCAACCAGACCCAAACCATGGCCACTTTTTTCTCACACCAGGGATACCCCCAAGACATCGTCAACACCGCTCGTTCTAAGGCTGAGGCCACAAGCAGAAGTGAAGCTTTGAGGGAGAAAACTCACAGTGCTGCAGAGGACCGGCCGGTCCTGTGTATCACGTATCATCCTCACAACATCCCCATCAAAAACATTCTCCTCAGGAACTTCCACATCATTCAGAATGACACAGTATTGAAAGACATATTTCCTGAGCCTCCGCTGGTCGCTTACAAACGTGACACTAACCTAAGCGATCATCTTGTTCACAGTTCACTTCGCGCATCTAACACCTTACCACCTGGCACACACCCTTGTCAGCAACCACACTGCAAAGCATGTCCGTACATCAACACATCCCCCGTCATCACCGGACCCCTGTCATCTTTTCATGTCCACCGATCATTCACATGCCAGTCATCGGATATTGTCTATGTCATCTCATGTTCTCACTGCCCAAAGATGTTGTATGTGGGGGAGACATACCGTACACTCCCTGAACGCTGCGAGGAGCATGTTCGTTCGATCCGCCTCGGATACAACAACCAGGTTGGACGTCATTTCAACGAACCGCCTCATAGCCTCACACATTTCAGCATACGCATCCTTTGGCAAAATACATCCCACTTCATCCGCCGCAAAATGACAGAATCCTTTTTCGCGGACAGGCTTGGCACTTACCATCCGCGCGGCTTGAACATTCGCCCCTAGGGATGTATGCTCGGCCTGATGGGTAGTTGGTGCCAGGCTTGACCTCACTGTTGATACTGGATGCTACCTTTGAGTGTGTGTGTATGTGTGTGTGTGTGTGTGTGTGTGTGTGTGTGTGTGTGTGTGTGTGTGTGTGTGTGTGTGCATGTGCGTGAGCTGCAGTAGGCACGAGTGAATGCGAATGTATGCAGTGACGTGTATGTATATAGACGTAAGTTTTGTGCTACGTGTTTTGTGCATGTGTATTTGCGTCATTATGTGTGTGTGTGTGGGTTTTTTTTTTTTTTTTTTTACGTCATTCTAAATTCTCTCTATACAGGATGACGTCTTTTCTTTCTGGTGTTCTTTTCTGTTCTACGTTTGTTTCCATGTCACCTGAGGAAGGATCTTTGATCCGAAACGTCGTTATTTGTTTCTATTTTAAAGGGTTTTCTACCACTATCTTCTGTTTTTCTTTGGAATAGTGTTTGTTTTCTCTTTGTTCAAGAATCGTGCATTCCCTATCAAAACTGGTAATGCTGGTCTGGATATGACTAGTACATCTGCGTCTCCTTCAAAAAATGGTGTTCGCATGAACAGTCTAGCAACAGGTACTTGCTTGACGTCGCATGACGCAAACGTCACGGATCGCATCTCGCCTGTATACTTGTTTTCTGGTACTATTTTTGTATCAACGACACTAATTGTGGCTCCTGTGTCTCTCAATGCTGACACTTCCTTGCCTTCTATTTCTACTTGACACGATGGCTGATAATTTATCTTGCTGCATGTGTCGCATAGCGTCATTTTGTGATTTCTTTCCAACTTTTCTTCAAGGTAATGCATTCCCACTCTCAGTGCGTGGTGGTCTATGCTTTCATGGTGCTGGTGGTGCGTGGCTGCACAACTGCAACTCGCTGTATGCATCGATCCACATGTAGGTTGTACGTACAACGCATTCTGTTTTCTGTTTGGACATACTGCTACTTTGTGGGGTCCTCCACAATTGAAACATTCGATCTTAAATGATACTCTGTTCTTGACCGATTGATTTTCGTGTTTGTTTGGTGATCTGTTGTCACGCAATCCTTGCTTACTGTGATCCCTTCTAGGTGACGGACTATCTCTGTGTCTAAATCTGTCCCTGTTGTTATCTCTGAACATACTTCTATTCTCATGTCCCCTGTTTCCTCTTGACACCTCGTAGGTTTCTGCTGCTTCAGTAGCCTCATCTACGTTAGCTGGTCTTCTGTCTCGTACGAACGTGGCTTGCTCTTTTGGTAGTGCGTCTAAAAAGGTATCCACTGCCAATAATTCTACGATACTGTCAAAGTTCTTTTCTCTCCCTGAAAGTTCAGTCCATCGGGTTATCCATTGCGTAATCCGATTCATGAGTTCTCTGGCTGTTTCGTCATTTTTCTTCTTGGCATTCTTCAGTTTTTCTCTGTACTCTTCTGATGTCAAACGGAACTTCTTCAGCAATTCTTTGCGAATCTGTTCGAAATCTTCTAAATCAACATGCTGCATGTGCGTGATAGCTTCTGCTGCTTTTCCCTTTAGCAATGCGATCAGGTGTAATCCCCATTCGTCATCTGGAATACGCTCTGCTCTCATGACCTTTTCAAATTTCCATAGAAAGACTTCTAAATCATCTCCATCTTCAAAAAATGGTAACTTGATTTTAATCCTGCGTCGATCTTGCGCGTTGTTGTTTCTGTTCTGTTCTCCTTCTATACGCCGACCTTCTGCCTGAATTTCTAATTCTCTCAAATGTGTCTGACGCTCGGCTTCTCGCTCTCGTCGTTCCGCTTCTCGTTCTTGCCGCTCTGCTTCTCGTTCTTGCCGCTCTAACCAACGTTTTTTCTCATCCAGAACATATGCAGTTAAGTCGTTCCCCGCTAAACTCAATAGTTCCCCTTCTTCTTTCCAAGCCTGCATCCTGGTTTTCATATCTGGTTCTTGTTCCATTTCTGATCTGCTAGGATTCTCAGATCTTGTTCTACTACTTCTTGTATCGGGCATGACGGCTAAGTTTGTTTGTACTGCCCAGAATCCGTGCAACAACAACAACAAAATGACTTCAACTATTGCTTATTTATAAGCTATTGATAACCATTTATCAACGTGAACTTTTGTTGATCTGTCAACAAGTTTTGGCGTAACCCGTTTTACAAAAGGACAAAACAAACGTGAAATAAAAAAAAAAATATATATATATATATATATATATATATATATATATATATATATATATATATATATATATATATATATATATATATATATATATATATATATATATATATATATATATATATATATATATATATATATATATTACGCTGCGAAAGTTATACCTCTACAGATTATCAAGGGAAGTATCACCACAACCTACACTCTGTACTTGTATGACAATCCGCGCAATCGGTTAGTCTCCACTAACTCTTTTTACGAAAGGACAAAACAAATGCGAAATAAGAAAATCTAATACACTGCGGCAGTTATACGTCTACAGATAATCAAGGAAAATAATAATATCAAACCTTACTCTGTACTTGTATGACAATCCGCGCAATCGGTTAGTCTCCACTAACGCTGACAATCGAACACAACTCGGTACCTGAATAAACGGAAGGGATGAATATAATGATGGCGAAGCTTCGGAGCTTGAATGCCGCCCGATGTTAACAACGCCCTCCAACCGCCCACAGGTTATCCAGCAATTCCGAGTGTCCTTTGGTAATGACAGAAACTTACACTGGTGCGTAAATTTAGACTACTCTAAAAATTACACAGTAAGTAACCTGAACCGATAACGCTATCGTTATACTATTGGTCAAGCCAAAGCTTACGTGCCAGTGTAAATAGATACAAATATCCGTGGCTCGAATCGCCAAGATTAATTCCCAATCGTTATCACTAAATTGTGATCCCGAAAATGGAAATAACCGTGGTTCAAAATCTACGGACGAGCCCCCAAATTATTGTCACACCAGAGAGGAAGAATATATACCACACGGAATATTTGGATATTTGGTTCGATTTTAATGATTTGATCTTCTCATTCGCACGACAAACAATAGACAGGACTTATACAAACCTACGCAATATTCACTCACTTCATACATGCATCTGTAAAATACGCACACCCTCAACCATTCGCACAATGTTCACAGCACTAACCACACATCCTACACTTATTGTTCCACTACGATGTCACATCTCAATGTCTGTCGAAAATAACTGACACTAATTAATGCTTAGATCCTCGAACGATCAAACAGTTTGATTACTCCGACCGTGAATAAAGGTGAATGTAGCGTCGCTGCTTGTTGGGATAAAGATGAATGTAGCGTCGTTGCTCGTTGATTCAGCCACACCACTGGTCGAATAATCGCACTGTCTCACTTCTCGCGATGACACGTCGAAGCTCCACACGCACACCGTCAGGATCAACTTGTTATCTCGTACACCACGTTGATTGATTACATTTCCACATGAAGCATACACAAATCCAACTTCTCAGCTGGTGATAAGGGAGGGAACATCTATAACACATACAAAACGTATCTCTCCATAAGAAATCCGCCATTGCTAAAAAGTTACTTCCGCCGGAATGACGACACTGTAACGATGACGACCGCTAACGGCTTCCGGACGTTGTCGCCGATTCCCGATCGTTTCCGACATCGAATAATATTAAATAACAGTCAATCCAAAATATCATGCACACACACGAATACGACATATTTCCGCACAACACATAACCTCTCACCACGATCCGAATCATTCATTTCAAAATCAACAGGCTCTACAACTTGAAACGTTTCGATCATTCCATTCATCCCCGCGCGCCGATCGCCAGACGACACCGCAAACTCGCCAACGCGCGCCGGATATCATACAATCTCAGATCTAGAGCCGAACAACTAATACATTTTCCGAATCTACTACTTAACAAACGCGAATCAGCTCAATCTTGGCTTGACTTCGCGAACGAAGATTCTATAGGGCTTGCCCACGTCGTCTGCAGGCATTTTCGTGGCTGCGGAGGCCAATCCGGGACAGGCAGGTACGACCGCAGTGGCTGCAGGGGAAGGTCTGTTCAGGGTTCTGAGTTACGACAGCTCTGTTTTTTCTTCTGAGCCGCTTGTCCTTAAGGTTAGCTCTGCGAGAGTCCTCAAAGGAGACGGCTGCCTTGTGAATGGTGGAGCGCCAGGTGTCACGGTCCGCAGCAAGCGAAGACCACTGGCGGTGGTCGATTTGGCAGGCACTAAGTGACTTCTTGAGACCGTCTTTGTATCTCTTCTTTGGTGCCCCTCTGTCTCGGTGTCCAGTGGCGAGCTCGCCGAACAGAGTGATCTTGGGTAGGCGATGATCCTCCATCCTGGAGACGTGCCCCGCCCAGCGAAGCTGTGTCCGCAGCAGCAAAGCCTCGATGCTCACAGTTTCCGCCTGTTCAAGGACCTCGACGTTGGTGACATAGTCACTCCAGTGAATGCTGAGGATGGTACGCAGGCAGCGCTGGTGAAAACGTTCGAGGAGTCGTAGTTGGCTGCGGTAGAGGGCCCAGGACTCGGAACCGTACAGCAGGGTGGTGAGGACGACAGCTCTGTACACGCTGATCTTGGTGCCTTTTTTCAGCTGTTGATTGTGCCACACCCGCTTGAATAGTCGCCCGAAAGCACTGTTCGCTTTTGCCAGCCTGTTGTCCAGCTCCTTGTCCAGCTTGGCGTCTGACGTGATGATGCAGCCAAGGTAGGTAAACTGGTGTACAGACTTCAGTTCGGACTCGCCGATGGTGATGTGGGGAGGGCGATGCTCTTCCTTGGGTGCCGGCTGATGAAGGACCTCTGTCTTTTTCAGACTGACCTCAAGTCCAAAGAGCTGGGCGGCATCTGCGAAGCAGGACGTAATGCGCTGCAAGGCTCTCTCTGTGTGTGCAACGAGGGCAGCGTCATCAGCAAAGAGCAGCTCACGAATCAGTTGGTCTAGGGTTTTCGTGTGGGCCTGCAGTCGTCTGAGGTTGAACAGGCTGCCATCGAGACGATACCTGATGTACACTGCGTCGTCGTCGTCGAGGTCCACTGTGGCCTGCTTCAACATCATGCTGAAGAAGATGGTGAAGAGGGTCGGTGCCAGCACGCAGCCTTGCTTCACGCCGTTGCGAATGGGGAATGGTTCTGAGAGGTCACTGTTTAGTCTGACCTGGCCTTGCTGGTCCTCGTGGAGCTGGACGATCATGTTGAGGAACTTTGGGGGACAGCCTAGTCGCTCCAGGATCTGCCACATACCTTGCCTGCTCACAGTGTCAAACGCTTTTGTTAGGTCGACAAACGTTACGTACAGCCCTTTGTTCTGCTCGCGGCACTTCTCCTGAAGCTGTCTCAGCACAAAGACCATGTCGGTGGTACTCCTGTTGGCTCTGAAGCCACACTGGCCCTCTGGGAGGTGGTCTTCAGCGATGGCAGGTACCAGCCGATTCAGGAGCAACCTTGCGAGAATTTTCCCGGCAATGGACAGCAGGGTAATTCCACGATAATTAGAGCAGGCAGACTTCTCTCCTTTGTTCTTGTACAGGGTGATGATGACTGCATCACGGAGATCCTTTGGTAGTGTTCCTTTTTCCCAGCAGCAGAGAAAGAGGTCGTGGAGCTTGTTGTGCAGTGCTGGGCCTCCATGTTTCCAGATCTCTGGCGGGATTCCGTCAATGCCTGCTGCTTTGCCACTCTTGAGCTGGTGGATGGCTGTGAGGGTCTCTTCGGCGGTGGGCGGTTCGTCCAATTCAACCTTTAGTGGAAGGTGTGGGATTTGAAGGATGACTGTTTCTTGAACAGTGCGCTCAGCGCCGAAGAGGTCCTGAAAGTATTCCGACCAGCGGTTCAAGATGGAGGTATTATCTGTGAGGAGTGCCTGTCCATCAGCGCTTCGCAGGGGACTTTGTACCAGGTGCCTAGGGCCATACACTGCTTTCAGTGCTTCGTAGAAGCCCCTGTAATCACCGTTGTCAGCGCAGAGCTGGGTCCTCTGTGCGAGTCTGGACCACCACTCGTTCTGGAGCTCTCTAAGCTTGAGCTGGAGACTGCTGCAGATGAGGCGGAAGGCAGACTTCTTCACAGGGCAGGAAGGCTGGGCTAGGTGGGCCTGGTGGGCGGCTCTTTTTTTTGCTAGAAGTTCCTGGATCTCTACGTCGTTTTCGTCAAACCAGTCTTTGTTCCTCTTTCTAGCAAAGCCCAAGACTTCCACAGAAGATTTTACAATAGCAGTTTTCAGTTGTTCCCAGAGTGTTTCAGGGGAGGAGTCTGCTGGATCAACTGTGTCTTTGAGCATGCGCTGTAAATCGGCCTGAAGGGCAGCTTTCTTGTCGTCACGCTGAAGGCTGGCAACATCAAGCTTTTTCTTGGGGGGGCCCCCTTTCTTGGGTTTCAGCTTGAGGCGGAGCCTGAGTTTGCAGCGAACAAGGCGGTGGTCAGTGTGGCACTCTGCGCTGGGCATCACTCTGGTGAGAAGGACGTCACTGCGGTCCCTCTGACGCACTAGGACATAGTCGATAAGGTGCCAGTGCTTGGAGCGAGGATGCATCCAGGTGGTCTTTCGACTGTCCTTTTGCTGGAAAGTAGTGTTGGTGGAAAGCACTGTAGAGCAGATTTTCAACTGCCGCGTCCTGATCGAGAAACATCTGCAGCATCAGCGCGAACTCTACCACAACTTCATTGATTTCAGGAAAGCATTTGATCGCGTCTGGCACGACGGACTCTGGCAAGTCATGAGATCGTTCAACATAGAGGAGGGACTGATCCAAATGATAGAAGCGCTTTACAAGAACGCCTGCAGCGCGGTTCTACTTAACAATCAGTCAGGCGAGTTCTTCAGGACGACGATCGGTGTCCGTCAAGGATGCCTGCTCTCTCCTGTCCTTTTCAACATATTCCTGGAGAAGATCATGCAGGAAACCCTCCACGACCACCATACTTCAATCTCTATTGGTGGCAGATCCCTGTGCAATCTTCGATTCGCAGACGACATTGACCTCATGGCAGGCAGCAATAGTGAGCTCCAAAACCTGACAGACAAACTTTCAAGTAGCGCAGGGTCTTATGGCATGGAGATCAGTACGGATAAAAGCAAAGTGATGATCAACACCACAAGCGACAGCAGCAGCAACATTCACATGAATGGCCAAAAGCTAGAAGAGGTCAATAGCTTCAAGTACTTGGGAGCCACCCTGTCCAAAGACGGTAGTTGCATAGCAGAGATCCGTATCAGGATAGGTACAGCAACATCCGCAATGGCCAGGCTGGACAGGATATGGCGAAGTAACTCCATCAGCTTCACCATCAAGTACAGGCTTTACAAGTCCCTCATAGTGTCTATTCTACTCTACGGCTGTGAGACTTGGACACTGCTTGCAGACTCAGAAAAGAAAATCCAGGCCTTTGAGAACAAGTGCCTGAGGAAGTTGCTCCGCATCTCATACCGCGAGCACAAGACCAACGAATATGTACGGAGCATCGTCACTTCCCTGGTGGGCCCACATGAACCCCTTCTGGCAACCGTGAAACGGCGCAAGCTTGCTTGGTTTGGCCACGTGACCCGACACAACACCTTGTCCAAGACTATCCTCCAAGGCACCCTCGAAGGAAGTCGTCGGCGAGGTCGTCAGAGAAAGAGTTGGGTCGCAAACATAAAAGAATGGACCGAACTCGAGATGTCAGACTTGCTTGCCACCGCCCAAAATAGAACTCAGTGGAGAGCACTGTCTGTTGCTGCTGCCTTTCAGTCCCCCCAACGCCCAGTTCGGGCAAGGGACTGATGATGATGATGATGATGAGTGTTGGTGATGACAAGTTGCTGTTCTGCACAGAGCTCCAACAGTAAGCGACCATTGTCATTGCAGTTCCCAACGCCATGCTTGCCGAGGACTCCTTTCCAGGCTTCAGAGTCTTGGCCCACTCTGGCGTTGAAGTCGCCAAGGATGATGACTTTGTCGTCTGCAGGGGTGCTCTGCAGGAGGCTGCGCAGGTCAGAGTAGAACTTGTCTTTTTCTGCAGGCTCTGCCAGGAGGGTTGGGGAGTACACACTGAGAAGGGTGACGTATTGCTGGTGTCTCAGTGGGAGGCGCATGGACATGATGCGGTCGGAGTGACCCGTTGGTAGGTTTTCCAACTTAGTCGCAATGTGGGTCTTCACCATGAAGCCCACGCCTGAGAGCCGTCTTTCTGATGCAGGCCTGCCTGACCAGTAGAGGGTGTAGCCAGCGCCAAGTTCTTGGAGGCTGCCTTCCTCCGGGAGGCGTACTTCGCTGAGCGCGGCGATGTCGATGTTTAACCTCCGCAATTCATGGGCAATGAGGGCGGAGCGACGTTCAGGGCGTCCGCTGTCTGCTATGTCGAGCATGGTTCGGATGTTCCAGCATGCTACGTTGAGTCCGGTCGTGGTCGTCATGAGAGTGGATCCATTGTTTTTTCTTGTTTTCTGACCGCATGAGAAGATGCCCGTTGACCGCGGCTAGCCAACTGGGTTACGAGGGGATGAGCTTTGGTTAGGCCACCTTTTCTAGGCCCCTCTCCGTGTGGAGCAAGCAGTGCTGTCCCTAGAGAAGGCTGCTTGGTCGTTCAGGGTGTGCCGAGTGACGTTGTCATCCCCATGTCAACATCAGGCGACCAATATCCTGAACCGCCTGCATGCAGGTGGGCAGTGGGCAGATGTTCACAGTGGGCAGATGTTCACATCTGCACGGGACATAGACGACCCCGCCCTCCACGAGTCCCCTGCTGCCTTGCAGGCTTGGCCGCTTGGCTGCGGAAAGGCTAAGGGAGGAAACCCCTGACATCAAAGCCCCCGTGTCTCCGGGGAAGGCTTTTGAGCCAGAGACTAAGACAAGGACAGTCTGATATAAAACCTACGACCCGAGGACCTCGATGCCACCGTCCCAGCTTGCTAGGCCATGGCAAACGAACCAAGGGTTTAAAGGGTGGGGCCAGTACTGCGCACACTGCACTCCACCAAAAAGCTCCACCGCGCAGGCTTTAGGAAACGCCCACGGACTATGACACTGAACTTTCCAAGTCCTGTAGCGATGGGCAAGGGGCAAAACGGCAGGTGAAAGATGTCACTGGAAGCCGCAGTCTCAAACCTGCGAATCAACTTAACAAACGCGAATCAGCTATATAATAAACAAATACATACCCAAAGATGCGTGAAAAGTTTACTCAGTCTTCGACTATCTCGTGCTTGTCCCAGCGCCCACGACTGATGGCCGTTGACAAATTCACCGTTATAATTAGCCGGCTACATGCGTAGTTATACACAACTACTTACTGTGTTTACACAACCAACATTGAGCATTTAGCTTCACTAACATTCTATCCTTCGATAGATAACACGAGGCACACCACACCGCCTCAATTCCTCACAAAAACTAACTTTTAACTCGAGAGCAAAAATCTCTCATGTCTGACTGTCTTCCAAACGATTCACAGTGACGTAACTCTTCAAACCAACATCCTACGTCACATGTTCCAAACACACATCTTACGTCATATGTTCTTGACGTCACTAAAAAGTACATGCCATAACCGCAACACACAACAAAGAACGAAAGTTCTCCACGAAATAAAATACTGCATAATGATTAAAATAAATTGTGACACAAGGTAGTGGCAGAGATATGGGGGTGTTACGAAAGTGGTCGGGTTATGGAGCACGTGTGTGTGTGTGTGTGTGTGTGAATGAACGTGAGTTATTGTATTAGCCAGGTTACGTAACGCATCTCATATTATCCAATATGTGTGTGTGTTTAGCAAGTGTTACGATTTAGGACTTTGTTATTATTTATAGTGCGTGTCGGAGGTTGGAGCGACCGACGCCGAGACGTCAAGTCACCAGGGACCTAATGCGAGGTCATCTCTCCATCTCTTCACTCGGGGAGTGCCGAGACACTTGGGTCACAGGGAAGATACGGTACGAGTAACGAGGACGTTTACGGTACGTGAGCGTGCTTGTTGGATTCAGTTCGCGGCTACGTTCTGCGCATTGAGTTATATTATAAATATGAGAAATGCGCCATACAAATACCATGTAATAAATAATAGGACGACTCGGGAGCGTACGAAGGACTTGCACGCCTAGACGTGAAAGGACGGAACGTAACCAGGCGGGAACACCAAACAGGTTGGAGTGTGAGAGACTACTACCTAGCCTGGCATTGATATTGTGTGTGTGCATGTGATGTTGAGATGCTGTAGTGGGGAAGTGTATATAGTTTGATAATCTTTTGAGCGTTTTATTGTTTATCTTGTATAAAAGTCTTCGTTAGAAAGAAAGCCCGTGAGTTGTGTTTTACCGCGTGAATGCGCCCGTCTGAGTCAGTGGCGGTGTATGCGTCTGTTGTGCGAGAGTCTGTACGTGCGACTGGGGGCAAGTCTGCGTGCGTTACAAACATAAACGTGAGTTATGTTCATGAAGGTTTCACTTACGGGTGCAGATTAGTCACTGTGATTTGTGTCTGATGAAAACAGCAAAACATGTAACGTGCACGGCGGTTTTAAAAGTAATACTACAGCCGTCATCGTCGCCTTACGCTTCTATAGTACATGCACTTATCATCTGAAATAGTTCTGACACGTAAAATTACCCACACAAGCGTTAAAAGAAAGGAGAGAAGGGACAGTCTGCGTACACTTCCCTGCCATTGCTCCTTTCGCAGCAAGGGGTAAAAAAAAAAACCTGAATAATTTCATGCTCAAATTCAAGAAATATTTTCGTGCATGACATGACAAATCTACGTGCGTGTTCTTTTTAAGTCCCTTCTATTATAGAAGCCCAAATGCGTTTAACTTTATAGGTTTTTTTTTTTTTTTTTTTGTTCGAGTGATGGGCATTAGGAGTTGTTTCCCGTGCCCTTCGAGATTTTTCGAGGGAGTGTAAGTCTCAGAGGGAGTGCTTCTTAGAACGAGAATGCGTGATAATGGCGTCTCAGTGTTGACGAAAGTTTGTCCAATTTCAACTTATCATTATGATGTATCGGCTTAGAACAAGTTTCCAAAACTGCGCGTTCTACAATGCCCGTGCGGCGAAGCGCCGATCCACCTGAAAGATTCATTGTTCTGACGCATTCCGTGACAAGCGCGCGGCGCACATTATACTACAGAGAGATGATGAAACTTTATTTATTACGGGAAAAAGTTTTGACAGAAACAAATTGTCATTTTACAAACTTGCAGTTGCTAACATCTACAATATAAAATAGGTTAAACAAAAATTAAAAAATAATAAAGACATTATATTTACACACATTATTTCATGCAACAATAATTTGAAAGAAATAGAAACAAAATAATAATAATTATTTTAAAAAATATATATACACAAAATAATAATACTCAACTTTCATCTTATACCACACACACACACACACACACACACACACACACACACACACACACACACACACACACACACACACACACACACACACACACACACACACACACACACACACACACACACACACACACACACTATACATAAATGCATATGGTACATGAAAGCATTAACCATCAGGGTTTGTTTCAATAAGTGCCCAGTGATGTTATGTTTGGCTCATCAGGTAATCGAAAAGTTTTGTTTTAAAGATTCCAAGCGAGGCTATAGTCTTCAAATGTGCAGGAATAGTGTTCCATACAAACGGTCCAGAAAATGATAAACTAGTTTTAAAGAGGCCATTTCTAGTCAGAGGTAGGAGTAAAGTATTGTTCCTTGAGGTCCGTTCGCGTTCTTGCTGTGACATAAATTTGGTGGTTAGATACTGAGGTGTCATGTTATTTAATATCTTGTGCATGAGGATGCATTTGTTAAAAATAAATTGTTGACGCAGGCCGAGAATGTTTAGATGTCTTAATTTGTCTGTGGTAGGAATGGGCCGCGCATCTATCATTTTGACAGCTCTTTTATATATATAGTTTAACCTGTTCATGTGAACGTCACTACAACCGTCCCACACTGTAGAGACATAATCAACGTGAGACTTGATCTATCTATCTATCTATATCCCGTAGTCTTGCCGACCGTTGGGGCACCACTGATGACTTGGCAACCAGCTCCCTCCATTCCACTCTGTTCTCTGCCATTCTTAGTGTATCGCCCAGCCTCAGTCCTGTCCACCCATCTTTTCCTCTGTCTTCCTCTCCTTCGACCTCCTTGCACAGTGCCCTGCAGGATTGTTTTGGCAAGCCTTGTTGAACGTGAGATTTGATATGGGCATGAAAAAACAGCAGTTTACGAGTATGTGTATCCGTTACTTGTCTAAGCTGGGACAACAGGAAAGTGTTTTAAGCAATGGTTTTACAGACTTTATTTATATGCGTCTCCCAACATAGTTGTTCGTCAACGTGTTTTTCCAAGAATTTACGCTCTGTGACTTCTTCTATCGGTTTAGCTTTCTGTTGTAAATGTAACGGCTGTGGTCGGCGTTGGTGTTTTTGTCGTGTAGTGATTCGAATACTCTTTGTTTTTCCTGGATGAAGAACCATATAATTTACTGTGCACCAATCGGAAACCTCGCTGAGACTCTTTGTAAGCTAAGGTTAATGTCAGCTGTTTTTTTTTAGCCCGAAAAATGGAGGCTCGTATCGTCCGCAAACAGGTTGCAGTTGACATCAGTGTTAGTAATATGCAAAGGCAAATCATTAATAAATATTATAAATAGAAGAGATCCCAAGATCGACCCCCGGGGAACACCGTAGTTAACTTGTCCTTGTTTAGAGTATTTTCCATGGGTATTCAAATTCAAATTCAAAAACTTTATTGTGTCAATCTAGCCGACAAATTTTCTTTCGTTGGGATCACATGCGCGCGCAAGGTTTTAGTCACATTATGACAATTATGACAATCGTGAACCCCCCCCCCCCCCCCCCGCCTAAATAAAAACACAAAAAAACAACCCAAAACAAACAAACAACAACAACAAAAAAAAAAAAAAAACCCACTACATGAGCACAGTGTTAGTGGCATAGGGGTGAGTCTGCCACTTGCAAGATGCCACTGCGACAACTGAGGTGCAAGTTCCTCGACGGCGTCAACAGGAGGGGGGGGGGGGGGGGAAGAGCTTGAGAGGGAGAGGGAGAGGGGGAGAGAGAGAGAGAGAGAGATTCACACTCCATTCCACATGATCTCTGTTCCATTTGTAGCACTCAAAGATTACATTACGGTTCCAAAGAAATGGGCCAGAATTTTCAAAGTCAGTATTGACAAAAACGGGAAAAAATTAAATAACGTTGTCCCTTCGGCGACTGAATCCTTAGATTAAAAAAAACCAACAAAACAACAACAACAACATCATACAGTCTCACCACATACGCCACCACCTCTACGCTGACGACTCACAACTACTAGACAAAGACAAACTCGACAACACTCAGTCACTACTGACTCGCACGGCTGACTGCTATGAAGACGTGAAAAACTGGATGACAGCAAACAAGCTTAAACTGAACGACGACAAAACGGAAGCCATGTTGGTAAGCACTCGCCAGAAACTTTCCCAGCTCCCTCCCTCTCTCCACCTTCAACTCGACAGCACCCCCATCTCCCTCAGTGACTCGGCCAAAAACCTTGGCGTTATTCTTGATTCCTCTCTTACCATGACCAGCTTCGTCTCCGCCACTGCCCAGGCATGCTACTTTCACCTCCGCCGCATCAGTCAGATCAGAAAATACCTCACCACCGAAGCTGCCACCAAACTTGCTGTCTCTCTCATTCTATCTCGCATTGACTACTGCAACTCTCTCCTTTCCGGCCTCCCTCACTCTACCACTTCCACTCTCCAGCGCGTCCAGAACAATGCTGCTCACCTCGTCCTCAGAAAGAAAAAATCCGACCACATCACACCCCTGCTCAAACTTCTTCACTGGCTTCCCATCCCACAGCGTATCCAATACAAGATTCTGTCTCTCTGCTACAAATCCCTGAACAACTGCGCTCCTGCCTATCTTTCCAACTTACTTCACCCCTACACTCCTTCCCGCTCCCTCCGCTCCGCCTCCGACCCTCTCCGTCTCCACATCCCCCGCACCAAACTCAGCACTTTCGGCCCCCGCGCCTTCTCAGTTTATGGTCCATCCACCTGGAACACTCTCCCACTCTCTCTCCGTCAGAAAGACTCTCTCTCCTCCTTACAGTCCGCCCTCAAAACTCACCTCTTTAAACAGTTCTAGCACTATATCACCACACTCCCCACAAAAGATGACTGTCGGAATATATTTCACCGTTTGTTGTACGTGAGTCGTCTAAAGCGTGCGAATGCGTGCGCGAGTTGTGAGTGCGCGCTTAGAGTTATAATTATTATAAGATAAGCGCATTATAAATACCGTAATTATTATTATTAACACGTTTGTTTATTTTGGTTAAAACCCACAAAGAGAGCACTAAATAAATAAAAACAAAAACCAACAAATCATTGAACAAAATAATATCCAGATCGATTTGACAAGGGTTGAGCAATCTTTTAAAGGGACAACTGGCGCATATAACCCTTTTTATCCTGATACACTGCTGCCTGAAATTAGTTTTACTATGATAGTTCAAGGGTGGTGCCAGAATAGCTTGGCGCCTCTGGCGCCAAGCTATTCTGGCACCACCCTTGAACTATCATAGTCGATTTATCTCCTAACTTGAAATGTAGTCTTCATAGGACAATCAGCAAATTAAAAACAAATCAACCTCGGGATGTAATGGGTTAAACAGCCTGCCGGCCTAGCGCAGTCGCGGTAGCTGGACTCGTAATCCAGGGGGGAAAGACGGGCTTGTTCAAAAGCATGCCCTTTGAATGGTCAAAGTGGCACAGTTGCAGTGCACCTGTACTCCATAGGCAATAGCTGTCCTTGTCCTTCATAACCCGCCCGGTAGGACCTTTAGGCGCCAAGCTGTTTTGGCATCATCCTTGAACTATCTCCGGAACTGGGCCATATTTTTAGATGACATCGACCAAATTTTGTATTTGTGCTAATAGTACAATTTCCCATTTTAAATGGGCAGCAAATATACAGTGCTGAGGTTGAATTTTGCGATCAGCGTTTTCTAATTTTAACTCATCGTGTTTTTATTTACAGTCAGTGAAGACGAAAATAAGGGAACGAAATTAGAACTCAAGGACTGAGTGGTATGAAGCAACGCAAGAGCTAATAAATAAGGAACTTGTACGGGTTTCGTAATATTTTGTTAGAAACATGATTACCGACATTCGGATTTGACGATTTGACGAAGATGTTTCTTTTAAAAATTACAGCTGCATACGACATTCGGGTGAGCGCGGTTGTACATACACACACACACACACACACATACACACACACACACACACACACACACATGACACACGCACATATGCATGCACGCACGCACACAGACACACAAACACACGTGTGCGCAAACGCACGCAAACATGCACGCACGCACACAAGGAGTCGCACACAGAGTCGCACACACACACACACACACACACACACACACACACACACACACACACACGCACACACACATACACACACACACAAGCACGTGCGCGCACGCACGCACGCACGGACCGCATGCGCACGCACGCACGCACAAAGACACACAAACACACGTGCACTCACGTACCCAAGCACACAAGCAAGCAAGCACGCACGCACAGTCGCACACACAGTCGAACACACACATGCACGCACACACGCACACACGCACACAAACACACGTGTGCGCAAACGCACGCAAACATGTACGCACGCACACAGAGTCGCACACACACACAAGCACGTGCACGCACGCACGCACGCACGTACGTACACACGCACGCACGCACGGACCGCGCACGCACGCACGCACACAGACACACAAACGCGCATGCTCACTCACGCAAGCACTCATGCAGAGTCGTGTACACACACACACACACACACACACACACACACACACACACACACACACACACACACACACACACACACACACACACACACACACACACACACACACACACACACGCAAACCCTTGCTCCTCAGCGCTTTGCACAGCATTCACGCCTAAATCGCCTGAATTTCGAAACCTACAACCTGAAACTTCGACCATTTCTATCTCGATCGGTTGACATTTTCGTAATTGTGTCTCGGTATTACTTTTAGCACAGCTAATAACACTTTCTCTGCTGGTGTAATGTTTCTGAAGTCACTCGTAATTAATTAATTACGGTATTTATAATGCGCTTATCTTATAATAATTATAACTCTAAGCGCGCACCCACAACTCGCACGCTTTAGACAATGACTCACGTACCACAAATAGTGAAAATACATTACGACGGTCAGCTTAGTGATATAGTGCTAGAACTGTTGAAAGAGGTGAGTTTTGAGGGCGGACTGGAAGGAGGAGAGAGAGAGTGTTTCTGACGGAGAGAGAGTGGGAGGGTGTTCCAGGTGGATGGACCGTAGACGGAGAAGGAGCGGGGGCCGAAAGTGCTGAGTTTGGTGCGGGGGGTGAGGAGGCGGAGAGGGTCGGAGGCGAGCGGAGGGAGCGGGAAGGAGTGTAGGGGTGAAGTGAGTTGGAGAGATAGGTAGGAGCGTAGTTGTTCAGGGATTTGTAGCAGAGAGACAGAATCTTGTATTGGATGCGTTGGGGGATGGGGAGCCAGTGAAGGAGCTTGAGCAGGGGAGTGATGTGGTCGGATTTTTTCTTTCTGAGGACGAGGCGGGCAGCATTGTTCTGCACGCGCTGAAGAGTGAGAGTGGTAGGGTGAGGAGGGCCGGAAAGGAGAGAGTTGCAGTAGTCGATGCGAGATAAGATGAGAGAGACAGCGAGTTTGGTGGCAGCTTCGGTAGTGAGGTATTTTCTGATCTGACTGATGCTGCGGAGGTGGAAATAACATGCCTGGGCCGTGGCGGAGACGAAGCTGGTCATGGAAAGAGAGGAATTGAGGATAACGCCGAGGTTCTTGACCGAGTCAGAGAGGGAGATGGGGGTGCTGTCGAGTTGAAGGTGGAGAGAAGGGGAGGAGCTGGGAAAGTTTCTGGCGAGTGCCTACCAGCATGGCTTCCGTTTTGTCGTCGTTCAGTTTGAGCTTGTTTGCTGTCATCCAGTTTTTCACGTCTTCGTAGCAGTCAGCCGTGCGAGTCAGTAGTGACTGAGTGTTGTCGAGTTTGTCTTTGTCTAGTAGTTGTGAGTCGTCAGCGTAGAGGTGGTGGTGTATGTGGTGAGACTGGATGATGTTGGACAGGGGAGAGGTGTAGAGTGTGAAAAGGACCGGACCCAAGACGGACCCCTGTGGAACGCCGCAGGAGAGCCTGACTGGGTTGGAGGAGACGCCGTCGATATTGACTGATTGCTGTCTGTCGGAGAGGTAGGAGAGAAACCAGGAGTGAGCAGAGTCAGTGATGCCAAAGGAGTGGTGAAGGCGATGGAGGAGGATAGAGTGGTCTATGGTGTCGAAGGCGGCAGAGAGATCGAGTAGCGTAAGAAGGGAGATGTTGCCCGAGTCGGTGGAGATCAGCAGGTCGTTTAGGATATGTAGAAGGGCTGTTTCAGTGCTGTGATGTTTGCGATAAGCAGACTGGAAGGGACTGAGGAGGTTGTTGTCGGCGAGGTGGAGGTTGAGCTGGTTGAGGACAACCTTCTCAAGAAGCTTGGACAGAAAAGAGAGATTGGAGGCTGGGCGGTAGTTCTTGAGATCGTTTGGGTCGAGGTTGTGTTTTTTGAGGAGAGGACGGACAATGGCGGACTTGAAGATATCGGGGACGGAGCCATTTCTAGAGATGTGTTGATGATGTCGGTGATGAAGGGCAAAAGTTTTGGAAGGCCGTCCCGGTAGAGAGAAGCTGGGAGGGGGTCTAGTTCGCAGGTTTTGAAAGGCATGGACTTTATGGTCTTGAGGACTTCATCCTGAGAGACGGGGCGGAAGGACGAGAGGGGAGTGCCGGAAAAGGGGGGTCAGGAAGGCAAGGCGGAGAAGGCAGATTGTCGAGTGTGTTGCTCAGAGTTTGGATTTTGTCGGAGAAATAGATGGAAAAGGCGGACGGGAGTTCTTCTTTGCTGTGTGTGTTGGGAAGAGGAGAGTCTTTAGAAGTGCCTAGGAGTGTGTCCATGGTAGCGTAGAGGGTTTTGGATGAAGTGGATTCCAGGATTTTGTTTTGAAGATGTTTACGTTTGGAGTCGGAGATCATTCTGCAGACTTTGGATCTGGTGGTTTGGAAGATCTGTCTGTGAACGGTGAGGTCGGATGAGCGTCAGCGGCGTTCCGCTTGTCGGCGCTCGCGCTTGGCATCAGCTATGTCGTCAGTGAGCCAGGGGGAGGGGAGTCGGTTGGGTATGGAGCAGGTGGTGACAGGGGCGTGGATGTCTAGAAGTTTTCGAAGGGAGGAATCGAAATGGGATGCAAGATCAGGAGAGGCGGCGGGGTCCAAGAGAAGGTCAACAGCTTCGTCGAAGAATCTCTCTCGGTTGACAGATTTTAGTTTGCGACGAGAGACAAAGAGCTTGGTTTTTTTCGGGGGAGGTAGGTTGAGGGCGACGAGAATAGCCAAAGAACGCCATCCGTCAAAGGAACAAGGATACATATCACATCAGCGAGAAGCATAGATCTACCATGCGGAGGCTCGTGAGGATCTGTGTGTCATGTTCGATTGTGTTCACTCGTTTCCCAGTAAGGAAAGGTCCTCGGGCCCACTGCGGCCGTCGTGGGCCCGGAGACGTTTTGCTACTGGAGTCTCTTTGGCTGTCTTGTCGAGAGCGCTTTTTGTCGAGGTGATTCCTTGACGTAAAACAGCTACCTACGGTCAAAGGCTTACAGCCGTGACGTTTTCAAAAATAAAACCTCGTCCAACTTGAAAGGGAGGAGGGTGGGGGGTGGGGGTGGGGGTGGGGGTGGGGGGGGGGGGGTGGGGGGTGGGGAGACCAACTCATTAAGTACAGGGTCATATAAAAGTAAAATCAGTTGATTAAAAAGAATCAACGCAGCCAGTTCCAAATTACCAGCTTCTTCTCAGAAATGATCAGAGATGGTAGAGGTGTGGTAGTTTCTCCTGCGCAATAATAATAATAATAATAATAATAATAATAATAATAATAATAATAATAATAATGAGATTTATAAAAGATTACAAACTAATTTCGGAAATCTTACTTAAAAGGAAATTGAAAATATAGTAAATTAACAAAGTAACCGACCACTCAATGCACTTCTGTATAAGTAAAATAATAAATAAATAAATAAATAAATTAAGTGCCTCTCAAAATGATGTTTATTTTTCTTTTAAAACCCACCAAATTTCTTAGTGGGAGGTGAGAGTGCAGCGTCAGGAATTAAATGCCCACGTTCTCGGCACACGTGTGCGAAAGGAGGCAACCCTACACCTCACTGACGCGCTATTTGGCAGTCACGTCCCCTATTCCATCCCTTCGTATCTGCAAGAGACATAGATTCTCATGAGCCCCTGCGGCCAATGGGGCCCATGAGAATCTATGGCTCTTGCTAACAATCTGCTTGGTCATTGACATCGTCTGAGAGAGGAGTTACTGGATTGAAAGTCCAGGATGGACTCGGTCTCAAAATAGACTGACGAGGTTTCAGTGCACACGACGAATTGGATTGAAAGCCGACAAGAGCACTACGGCGGCTGCTCACGCACTTTTTGGTGTGTATTTCTTGCTCGCGTGCTTTTTTTTTTTTTTTTTTTTTTTTTTTTTTTTTTTTAAGTCCCTTCTATGTATAAAAGGGACTTTTTAGGACGGGTCGAGGTGGGGCGAATAGCATGTCCATGATGTCAAAGGCGGGCAGGCTAAGCCTCTAACACTGAATTGAAACAAGAAGATAAAAATTATGTCATGTCTAGTTACGCTAACAGGCCCTCGCTGCTGAACGTACATTTGGCGCGAAGCGCGGTATGTGCGTATGTATGTGTGCGCGTATGTATGTAAACAAGAAAATCTCCGATATTTCTGAACACACAAGCTTGCAACTTGGCGAAATACTTTCTTAAGTAGGTGGATAAGAGAGCCTCCGAGCATATTGTAATTGATTGTCTCTTTGAAGACATAAGCAACCGTTTATAGGACTGAAGTCGGTTGACCCAGATGAGACGGTCCGTAATTTTTGTCATATTTACTAGAACTTTTGCATGTAGCTAGTTTGGAGAAAGACATTGCACGAGTTCGTTGGCCAGCTTTCTATCCTTTCAACTTCTTTAGTAATAATTAATTCTTTTCAGAAAAGAATTAAAATACTAAAAAAACCTTTACTTCTAGAGAAAGTCGGACAGTGGCAGTGACGTAAAAGAGGCAACTCAGTCAACACACAGACACTAACATAATACTATATACATAATATGACGTCATTTTCTCTCTCTCTCTCTCTCTCTCTCTCTCTCTCTCTCTCTCTCTCTCTCTCTCTCTCTCTCTCTCTCTCTCTCTCACACACACACACAAACATGCGCGCATCTCCAGGAGGAATAGATCCTCATGCGCCCTTCAGGCGCATGAGGATCTATGCCTCTTTGAGATGTTTGGAGCGCGCGTACACGCACGCACTAACACGCACACACACACATCGACGAGCTTTCAAAAGAGCATGCAGTTGACCCGTGTACTTAGTATATCATGTAGCTAGGTAAAGTCAACCTGCTTTCACACAAATTATAGCAAGACTGAAATTGTACCGTGAAGTTCTAGTTTTGTCACCATTTTCTCAAGCCTATGAAGCGAAAGTGAAACTCATATCACGTTAAATATAAAATTACGTAAAAACTAAAACTTACGTCATGACAAATGACGTTTGACAAATCAATGACGCGTATGTCCTGCGCCCCTTATTGAACTCACTGACGCCATTGGCAGATCTGCGAGACTTTTTCAATAGGAGATAATTCAACACCAGAATCAGGTCAAAGACAAAAGGTAGAAACCAGTGACAGCGAGGCTCTCTCTCTCTCTCTCTCTCTCTCTCTCTCTCTCTCTCTCTCTCTCTCTCTCTCTCTCTCTCTCTCTCTCTCTCTCTCTCTCATTGCCAAACTAAAATATTTCACTCAGTGACAGAGAAACAAGACAGTTATTCTATAATTCACATTATAAATCACACACACACACACACACACACACACACACACACACACACACACACACACACACACACACACACATATATATATATATATATATATATATATATATATATATATATATATATATATATATATATATATATATATATATATATATATATATATATATATATATATTGATTATGTCTCATCTGTTGGGATGGGAAAATAGCGACGCAAATTCAAACAAATTAAACTCACTCCATAGACGAGACGCTAAACTTATAAGTTAGTTAAAAAACATTCCACAACAAAACAGTACAGACGAAAAACTTTCATTACTTCGTATGCTCCCTCTCCGTCATGAGCACTTTGTTTTCAATAAGTTAGTAATGGTATATAAGGCCACAGTAGGAAAAACACCAGCTTACATGTCTAATCTTTTCAAGACTTGTAGCACTGACATCCTACAACATATATACGTAACAATGACCTGGCAGTTCCAAAACCCAGAATAGACATATTCAAGACGTGTTCTTCTTACTGGGGTTCGAAGCTGTGGAACCTACTCCCCCAAAAGATTAAATCAGGACAGTCTGTGAGCTCTTTGAAAGCCCAGCTGCTACAGTATTTACTCATAAATAATTGAACAGATTAACTGCATCCACCAACTTTATTACTAGTATCATATATTCTCTCGTATGTTATTTCTTGATTGATGATCATTAATGCTGATTCCTTATTATGTTAGTTTGATCGTGTATTACATATTTCAACTTGCTTCGTGTATTTGTATGCGCGCGCGCGCGCGTCGCGTGTATGTGTGTGTGCGCGCGCCACTCTCTCTCTCTCTCTCTCTCTCTCTCTCTCTCTGTGTGTGTGTGTGTGTGTATGTGTGTGTGTGTGAGTACGTTATTGTAATGCATCACTCGAGAAACAGGCATCATGCGTTACCCTTGTTCTACCTTACATCTGACTGAATTGTGTGTGTGTGTGTGTGTGTGTGTGTGGATGTGTGTGTGTGTGTGTGTTTTATTTTGTATTTCATTATTATTATTATTATTGCTATTATTATTATTATTATTATTATTATTATTATTATTATTATTATTATTATTATTATTATTATTATTATTATTATTATTATTATTATTATTACCTTTTTTCCCCTAATTTTCATTTTATTTGTCTTGTTACCTTTTCTAGTATTATACACGTAAGGGCCTTTGTATAAATGTATTTTCCTTTGACGTCAGTCATGTCTGGCGTGATCCAGGTCGGGAGATTTCTTCTTGATTTCTTTAACGAAAATGTTGGAGAAATAAAAACAAATACGTTATTGGTAACAGGAGCTTGCTGCACGAACCCTTGTAGGCCTTCGGGAGGTCAAAGGAACCATTGTACCCCTCAGGCCTTCGGCCTTCGGGGTACAATGGTTCCTTTGACTCCCTCAGGCCTACAAGGGTCCGTGTAGCAAATCCCTGCTACGAATAACTCACAGTGTCTCCTGCAGTAGGATTGTGTTCAGTTCTTCCCGGCAGTGTTAAGGGTTAATCGTCATTATCTTATATTCTATGAGAAGCTTGTAAGAATTCTTTTTGTTTGTGTGGTGATTACAGACGACAGCATCCCGATATAAGAATAATGAGCTGGTGACACAAAAGAACATGGTCTATTTTAGGCCTTGTCTTTTGCCAAGTCTCAGTTTTCAGTATGGCCCGCAACCCGATCGCTCACTCAGTTCCAAACGCGAACCGCTAGATATTGACAGATCATGGTGCTAACTCATGGGTATTAGACAGGTCAGCTTCGGTAAATCGCGACTATACACAGAGAGCTACACAATCAGACCGTGTTTTTGTCTACCGCCGGGTATTGAAAATATGGTAGACTTAAAAATGGGGCTGATCGGAGCGCATTCCGGAGCATGCACATGACGTTTTTGGCGTGCGGGACAGAAATTCTGGCAAAGAAGAAACTAGATAAAAATGACGTCACGTCTATCTACGCAAACCTTGCTAGAGAACGACTTTTTGGCGCCAAAGCGCCGAATGGAGTGTGTGTATGTGTGTGTGTGTGTGTGTGTGTGTGTGTGTGTGTGTGTGTGTGTGTGTGTGTGTGTGTGTGTGTGTGTTTGTGACAGCGACTAAAACGTTTAGGATTTAACGTCTTTTGTCCACCACGAAAGTGATTTCAAAGACGGTGTGACAGCGACTAGAGCCCGCGTTTGAAGACGGACAAGCTTGAAATGTTAGGATATTGTCCCTAAAAGAATTATCTCGAGACCTTTTTTTTTCGATTTTATTTTATTAAGATGCTCATTGGCGAGAAAATGGCCGTTTTACAAAAACTGGTTGATCCACACTGGATTCCGTAATTTTTCTTACGATTACTAGATATTTTGCATATAGCTAGAAAGGGAGATATTGAATGAGCTCGTTAACCAGCATTGTACCTCTAGAACTTTTTGAGTGATAATTAAATATTTAAAAAAAAAATCACTTTTGGGGGATTAATTTCACGAATTATATGGGTTAATATTAAAACAATTTAATCTTTTTTTACGAAAAAAATTATTCTCATTAATAATCGCATGATTTTTTGTATACGGTATTTACATAAGCCTACAGTTCAGAGTTGTCTCGGCTGTCGGGTACGATTAGGTCAGTTGTTGTCTGTATGCCCTAGTTATGAAAATCAGACAATTATTTGCACCACCTTTTCGGAGTCATTTGTAAAACAGCTAACATAACTTATTTTTTTCTTCTTTTTTTACGGAAAAACTATCTTCTCATTAATGAATTTTCATAAATAGTGTTTGCATAAGCCTGTTATTTGTCTCGGCCCTGGGGTAGGATTAGGTCAAAATTGCGACCTGTAAGTCCTAGGCGTGAAAATCAGCAAGAAAATTGCAAAGTTCACTCTCTGATACGTCAAATGTTAGTACTGCAATGATGACGTATAACATCGAGTCGTCACTATGAACACGGCGTCGTGGGACTAATGACGCTATGACGTGAAGCTTGAAGTGACGTCATTTCGCTGCTTGTGCTATTCGTCTTCTTCAGAATAGCTATATGCTACCCCAGACCACAGAGCTTACGAATGGCGGGAATGGCCGTGTCAGTGTCCGTCTTTATTTCTGCGTGCCAGTGTGTGCGGATCAGAGGGTGGGTTAGAGTAGGAGATGGATTCCTGTCGCTACACGAGCCCGCAGAGCGTACTAATGGCGGGAAGGGCAGTGTGTCCGTCTTTATTTGTGTGCGCCGACGTGTGTGTTGATCAGAGGTTGGCTTAGAGAGAAGGGAAATGGATTAGCATAATAAGCCTAAAAATATGAACAACTCTGAATGTTCTTGAATGCTTACGAATGATGGCGGGAATCGCCGTGTGTCTGTTTTATTTCTGTGTGCCAGCGGTGTGTGGGGATCAGAGGGTGGGTTAGAGTAGAAGGAGATGGATTCCTCAGTGTCGCTACCCGAGCCCACAGAGCGTACTCATGGCGGGAAGCGTCGTGTTTCCGTCTTTATTTGTGTGCGCCGACGTATGTGTTGATCAGAGGTTAGCTTAGAGAGGAGGGAAATGGATCATATGAAAATCTGAACAACTCTGAATGTTCCTAAAAGATAAACGCATGTGATCTCCAAACAATACGGTAGACTTTAGGGTGAAATCCTCATCTTGTTTAAAAGGCGATCGCGCTTTGTAGTAATGAATCTACATGAGACGTGAAGTAACACCCCCAAAACAACAACAACAACAAAAAACAAACAAACAAACAAACAACCCCCCCAAAAACAACAACAACAACAAAAAAAACCCCCAACAAAACCAAACAAACAAACAAAAACAAACAAACTTGGGAGGGTAAGCAAACGGTTCTTGGGCCGACAGCAGCCTTAGCTGGCCCGTTCGGGCCAGCTAAGGCTGTTGTAGGCCCCAGGAACTTTTGCCCACCGGGCATTTCCCGTGGGAGCCGAGGTATACCGGGTCTCATAATATCACTGAAGCTGACCTACAGAACAAGTCTAACAATTGCAACAGTAAAATGTGTGAGCTTTTCATTTTATTTTATTTTATTTTATTTTATTTTATTTTATTTTATTTTATTTTATTTTATTTTATTTTATTTTGGAAGTGCAACATGTAAGGCTTAAGTCTATATTCAGCGTCGAAAATAATGGGCCTGCAGTTTAGACTGATGATCCTGGAGGATTTCCGCGACATACCAGAAACGGGGACTGGAGACTTTGATGCGGATTGTAAAAGGACATAATTTGTGTCTTTGCAAGTGCCACCTTCAGGCACAGGTCTGTCTCATTTGCTGACTGAAGTCCCGCGGAACTCCCCTGGATCTGGAACATTAAGGAAAATGGTAGAATGATGAAATGCATAGGGGGTCACGTAATAGGCGCAGATTTTGATAATGGTAAAAAGACCCTCCCCTTAACCCCTTCACCACCAGTGGACTCAGATAGCTTTCTGAAATCTTTGTGAATTCAACGCCAAAGAGTCCCGGTCGTGCAAGGACCGTAGATGTCAGCATGCGGCATAAATCCCCATGAGCCCCGCAAGTGCGGGGGCTCAAGAGGATCTATGCCTCTTGCAGTTGGATTGTGTTTACATATTTGTGTTTAGTAACTGTTTATTAAAACGGCAAGTTTAAAAAATAGTCTGCGTAGCAAAACTTATAACTCTGTTAAATAAAGGTTCATTGTCATAATCATTGTCTCTGTCTGTCCGTCTTTTCTAAATGAAGGATACCCTCTTAAAATATCCTTTTCTAGATAAAGGGTATCCATGTCCTCCATTATTATTCAGTGCTGACCTCGGAGAGTCGAAAACGAACAATGGAATCAAAAGATCACGATGAGACAAGGACGGAGGTGGCATTCCGCGTAAATTGTAATGACTGACTGAATACAGTTTAACCTGTTTAGTGCAGAGAAAAGGTGAACGCCACCCAACTGCAAGATGTATGGATCCTCATGAGCCCCCGCACTTGCGGGGGCTCATGAGGATCTATACCTCTTGCAGTTGGACCGTGTTTACGTTTTCTCAGCGTTGAAAGGGATAAGGGCGGCCCCTGTAATGTGATGTACAAAGGAAAGGAAACCCGGTTTGTAGATGCCAATTTTCTGCTGGCACCACCCTTGAACTAGCATTGCCGTTCTGCCTCCGTAGCTGTGGTGTAGCCTGTTGAGGATAGCTCCCAAATTGGGAACTGAATTTCGACGTTAACTCACTCGAGGCGCCCCGCATCAATAGCTGCGAAAGTGAATAGGACACTTCCGCAGCTATTGATGCGGGGCACCTTGAATGAGTTAAAAGGCCCAGCGCGTTCAGATCTATATGCTGTCTGCTAGATACGTTTACATGGTGTGTGTTTAGTAACTGTTTGTTAAAACGGCAAGTTTGAAAAATAGTCTGCGTAGCAAAACTTATAACGCTGTTAAATAAAGGTTCATTGCCATAATCATTGTCTCTGTCTGTCCGTCTTTTCTAAGTAAAGGATAGCCTCCTAAAATATCCTTTTCTAGATAAAGTATATCCATGTCCTCCATTATTATTCAGTGCTGACCTCGGATGGTCGAAAACGAACAGTGGGACCAAAAGATCATGATGAGACTTGAACAAAGGTGGCATTCCGCGAAAATTGTAATGACTGACTGAAGACAGTTTAACCTGTTCAGTGCCTAGAAAACGTGAACGCCACCCAACTGCAAAATGTATGGATCCTCATGAGCCCCCGCAATTGGGGGGGCTCATGAGGATCTATACCTCTTGCTGAAACCACTTTGAATCCATGTTCCTGAGTGACCATTTATTTGTTTTTGTCTCGCATTAACAAAGACTGCAGAAACAGTCTGCGTCAGCTGGCACTAAGCGGGTTAACTCATTCCAGGCGTACCGCATCCGGATACGCGGCGAAAAGCCGCGTATCTGGATGCGGTACGTCTGGAATGAGTTAAAGTCCTTTGGCACTGACGTGATTAGGGACTGCAAATTGTGAGAAAGAGCAACCTCATTTTAACGCGGTACCTGGGAACCAGGATGAAGACAGGCAGGGTATTGCCGTGGGTGCTAAACTTGTATAAACTTGTGAAGAAAAGGCACCAACCAGCAAAATGTCCTCTGGCCGACGGCAGCCTTAACTGGCCCGCGCACTTCTATGCGCGGGCCACTTAAGGCTGACGTCCGGTCAAAGGACTGGGTATCGACTTGGAGCCACACAGGATTGACCACGCTATACGATATTTTGATGTACATAAAACTGAAGCTGACCTGTGTTTGAAACTTGACATCTCTGTATAGATCTTGAAATAGAACGGGATGTTGTTAGCTCAAGGATAACGCTGAAAGAACTATCTGTCCAGGGGATACAGTAACCCTTTTCACTGACAGCCGCATAAAAAAACAACAACAACAAAAAAAAAACAACTGATGACGCTCAACTGATAACCTTGTGTGCCTGAGGCGCACAAACGTAAATGAGAACAGCAAGAGACAAAGATCCTCATGAGCATCCGGTTAAGCGGGGACTCATGAGGATCTATGCCTCTTGCACGCGGGTTTGTTCGCTGTGCTCCGGCAGCGCGATAGGTCTAATCAACCCTTCGGTGTTCACAGGAATGAGATATTATTTATAACAGCCCATTACGTCAGCAACAGAAGGGAGAATCCTCTCAGAGAACAATATGCTCACCGTCCTTCTGAAACTTGCGAGGTTTTTCTTCTTTGAATGCGCGTAGGATTTTCAGACTGCAACATTTATACCCAAATAAGGAGACGCAGGCACACACCACATAAATTCAAACACCTGACCGGCTGGCAACATTATACATACTTTCACGAAATTACACAACGACTGAGGTCAGACGATCCTATGACGATGTTTTTCAAGGCAAGGCTAGCAGTTTTAAGACTGAGGGAGCACGTGTATACGCACGATCACAATGGCACCAAAGGGAATCCAACGCCAAAGGATTCTGTATCTGATTTCTCTGTTTGACGTCACACAAACACCTGAAAGGGTGACCTATCCGGTTGCAGATTGGCTGCGTTGAAACACGTGGGCTTGGTATCAGTTTGACGCGTGAACCAGTCCAGTGGATGGCGGGGGGGGGGGGGGGGGGGGGGGGGGGGAAACAAAAAAAACACACACACAAAAAAAAAACCACTTAAAAAATTTCAAACGTGTGCTGCGTCTGTGATTGTGGACCTTACGGCTCCAGAGCCGTAGGTCCAAAATCACAGACCAGCACATAAATAATAATGACTTCCTGTCAGTACCACCCAGTTGTTTATATCTTGTGAATTGTCTGCTACTACGACCGATCAGTGATAGTTGTGGGAGCTGAAGCGATGAGACGCCAAACTAGCCGCGCACTAACTCTCTAGAGACTAAGATCTGCTGTCACAGCAGTCCGAGCTCGCGCCCTGTGATTCAGCAGTAAACTGGCGCGCGCGTTCCAGACGGACACAACAAAAGGTGACTGCTATGCCTGTAAAATGCAGAGAAATTACCAACATATAAAGAAACACGCTTAGAAAAGATAAAAACAACGCAATTTATTACATTTTCAGGTTAAACCATTCACACGATCACTTGAAACTAAAAGAGACATAGATCCTCATGCGCCCCCGCGACTGCGGGGGCTCTTGCTGCGGTTTGCATCCATGTTTCTTAAACGGTTGTGGCTTGTTGTCGTTGAAGGAACAAAGAGTTCAGAGACACAATACGCGTCTAGTGGTAGGGAAGGGGTTGGACCCCTTTTTTTTTTTCTCAAAATAATCAACACACACTGAATGAAATTATCTTTTTTCTCACCTCATTGAAAATTGACTAATACATGCAGCGAATTTCTGTCTGTATGCGTCTCTGTCGAGAGAAAAGGGTTAAAACTGAGTAAGACAATTCAATGGAAGGTGTTGTACTTGTCCTTTCGCAGCGTGTTTCTTTCTTTGTTGGAAATTTCTTCATTTTGTGTTCTAACATGGTTTATTGTTAAAAAAAAAGAAAAAAAAAAAAAGAAGAAGAAGACAGAAATGCGCTTCGCCATAACAAGAAATTCCTTATTCATGTATTTCTTATTCATGTAGTTTCATGCATACGTATTATTTACAGAGCCCTGACGCTCTACAGCAGGAGATGGGTCGACCATGATAATTCAAGGGTAGTGCCAGATTAGCTTGGCGCCTGTCGGCGCCAAGCTAATCTGGCACTGCCCTTGAATTATCATGGTTGATCCATCTCTTGCAACTGGTCGATAGTCATTAGATGACGCCTCCAAAAGTTGGGAAATACGGCCGTCGGGCTGAATGAGTTATCACGAATATACGTCATTGTTTCACGAATCGACCAGAGAAGTTATTTTCTGCCACTACTTCCTGGACAGTCAACGAGTTTTCTGTTCACTCAACGACCTTTCCCTCTGAATTGTCTCATGTGTTTCTTCGGCCTTTTCCCTTCTAAAGCTAAAAGTAAGGAATGGATAGACCGTGAGGACTCAAGAGCAGTGCTTGATTAGCTTGGTGCATGCAGGCGCCGAGCTAATCAGGCGCTACCCTAGATGTGTCATGTTTGCGCTATCTCCTGCTGACTGTATATAACAGGTCCAATGCACAGGAAACTGATGATGAGATATGAACTATGCAATTCGCGCTGGGCGGAATGAAGAGAACGTCTGGAGCACCGGGAGAGTGATGAGATCGTGTCGCAGGTTTAGAGACATGCTTTGATTGGGCTGGTCTTTACGTGTGATGGATCATGAGGAGGCGAATGCCATTGTACATTTAAGTGCAGAGTAAAAACTTGGCGTCTTAGAATAGTCTACAAACAAACAAACAAACAAAAATAAACAACAAACAAACAAACAAACACAAACAAACAAAAAATAAACAACAAACAAACAAACACAAACAAACAAAAAAATAAACAACAAAACAAACACAAACAAACATACAAACGAACAAACAAACGAACGGCCGGACAAACAACGAACAAACGAACGAGGGACGAGCGAACGAACGAACGAACGAACGCCGAACGAACGATCGAACGAAAGAACGGACAACAAACAAATAAACAAACAAATAAACAAACGAACCAGCCAACCAATCAATCAATCAAGCAAGCAAGCAATCAGCCAGCCAGACAACCAACCAATCAATCAACCAGCCAACCAATCAACCAGCCAACCAGCCAACCAACCAACCAACCAACCAACCAACCAACCAACCAACCAACCGAGCTTTATCTCCGACACAAGGAACCGCTGTCTCGTGACCACACTTGTATTCTCCCTTGGCCTGTGGTACGAGTATGTTGCACTGTACGGCGTCCATATAATCAGACACCGACAAGTGAAAGAAAACACTTAGCTGCCATGTCTTTCTTGGTCATTATCGATCCTTGTCCAGCCATTTGCCGCTGGTGACGTCAAGGAAACATCGTCTAGCTACGTCACTTGAGGAAACATAAAGCGCCAGCGAATGCAAGAAATACAAGACTTAGATATATGAAGATAGTTTTACAAATCTACCACTACACACCATGATAATTCGATGATAGGCTCGTGATAGTATAATTATGTACGAATTGCTGATAACTTTGTCTTCATTTTAGGCGCCAACTGATCAGTGGAGGCAAGTCGACCGCGAATACTGAAGGGTAGTGGCCGTTACTGATGACATCCAACAAGCAGTGTCGAACTTCGCAAATTAACCCCTTCTTTGTCAGTGATCACGAATTTCGACTGCAAACTGACCCGCCATTTGTGTGATGAACACAATGTAACTGTCTCCAAATGTAGGCATACAGAACACAGGACTAAACAAGAGACAAATCCTCATGAGCCCCCGCGACTGCGGGGGCTCATGAGGATTTATATCTCTTGCAGATGGGTAGCGTTCGCCTTGTCCCAGCAGTTAAGGGGTTAAACCTGCTTTAGTCAACTCTTTTGTCGTTAAATCAGTTCTGAAGCGCGTTTGTTTTTGGTGATTCGTCGACAGCATTTATCGAACAGTCCGCGGAACTTGAGTGGGGAAATTACTGATTTAACAAAGAAAAAAAAAGAAAGAATATTAACCTGTTCACTGCATCAGCCAACACACAAATGCAAGAGGTATAGATCATCATGAGCCCCCGCATTCGCGGGGGCTCATGAGGATCTATGCCTCTTGCTGGCCTTGTTCATAGACAGGCGTCTGAGGAAGATCTTGGCAAGTCGCTTGCTTTGGCTTGTGAGGAAAAAAATGCTTGGTGACTACAGGAAACAGACAATCAACATACGCCAGTGCGCTGGTCTGCGAGTAGGAACTGTGACCTTTCGATTTTCAGCTTTAAGGTCCAAAATCATAGACTAGCACACAATGTCACTCGCGTGTTAAATTATGCTTACTTGGGATGACGATTCACTCGTGGCAGCTCAAGAGTACTCCCTGCTTTTGATGACGTGAACCACTTCACTGCCGAGAAAAAAGTGAACACGATTCATGTGGGGGCTCATGAGGATCTACGTCTCTTGCTGAGACCAATTCGTATCCATGCTCCTTGAACGGTGGTGGCCTTTGGTCGGTGAATTATCACAGATTAACACAGATGAATTAACACAGATTTCAGAAACGAAATATGCTTGAAAGGGGTGGCTTAACCGTCCTGTCTGTGACGGATGACATCGGATACATATCATTGTCCAACTTGACCAATTAAAATGAAATGAAATGAAATAAAAATAAAATAAAATAAAATAAAATGAAATAAAATAAAATAAAATAAAATAAAATAAAATAAAATAAAACCACGCAGAATTGACTATTTGCACCTTAGGGGCCTAATGAGTAATGCAAATCCGCTGCGCCACCGCGTGCGCGCGGCCACCGCGTAAATAGATCAAGTCAGAATACAAGGGAGAAAAACGAAGGACACCCGCGAATTTCTAGCTGTGGCCGGAAGTTTCCCGCACCTCTTTCTCAACATCTAGAGTTGAACGTTAAACCCTTTAGTAGAGTGCCGTGAAAGAGGCCACTATGCACTGCAGTGCATCCATTGTTTTCTGCCGTGTTTATTCTACTTGAAAGTCGAAGAGAATTACTCGACAAGATATTGACAACTGAACAGTGTTTAAACCAGACCATTAAAGTTTACATTTTTGGCTGGTGGAAATACGTACCTAAAGCGACTGCTCCGTGCAGGTCACAAGTTCATGTCGACAGTAAGACGCACTCTTGTTTTATTATTTAATTTCATTGGATATATAACGTCTGCTGGTTATAATTAACCAAGATTTGCAATCTGCACACACCACGTCAATGTTGCTCTATTTCATTAGGGTATGGGTATGTTACGTGTTGAGTCGTGGTCGTAGTATGATATCACACGTAAGTTTTTTTAAAAAAGAAACTTCATTCAGCTGCAACCCGTCACACGTGGCTTAAGGTTGTAGACAATACTGGAGTAACAGTTCCAACAATACTGTATTGCAGCGATGCGATCTCCACACAATGCATTCCCAAATGCACCAACACTGATACAATGTCTCTTCTGCAAATGTCAACAGTGGCGACACAATGTTCCTCATACAACGTACACCACCGTTACGCTGCGTCTGTCAAAATGTACACCCTATACGGGCCACGTTCCTACGATAAACTGTGTGTCCCTACAACTGACAATGCATGACAATGTACCCACGTGCTTCCTAGCACCAACTTTTATAGTAGAGCGACTTTCCAGAACAATCTAACGAAATCACACAACGCAACCAAACAGAACGGAACACGTAACTGAAACTCATAAATATTAATAAAAAACTTTCTAGAATAACTAAAATAGTCTACAAAAATTCGACTGCTCATTTCAACCCCAAATCCCAATGTATAATGACGTCACATAAAAGTATGGCAGACCGTTCACGTCCTTTCATAAAACGCAAAGAACGGCCGCTAATTCACGCTCACAGAAAACAACTATGACTAAAAATAGAGCGGCTCTACGACCGCTATTTTCCGTGCGACTTTGCTATAAGCTTCCGGACTAAACTTAGCGTATCATAACAAAGCCAATTCCGCTATCTGCGCGAAAGATAAAAAATCTTACTAAAATGGTACGTGATTCGTAATCATGATAGCTCAAATAAGTATCGAATCGTTTCCTACGATTAACACATGCATGCTCTCACAGAACAACACAAGCACAATCGTAACATTACCCCCCCCCCCCTTTTTAGAATGAAATTTCACAAAAATTTCTTCTCAAATCTCAAAAATACGGTGTGGCTGTATTAACCTACACAAAACCACAAATAATAAGAATTTCACATCAAAATGAAATCAAATCAACTACTTTAAAATAATCGTCTCACAGTTCCTTTAAACTGTCCTGAGCGAAGACATGTCCCTTTAAACTCTCATGGACACCGAAATCTTTCTTCAAACTGTTATGGACACAGAAATGTTCATTTAAACTGCTCTGCTCAGGTAATCCGCTCCAAAGTTCTGCGAACCCTTGATAGACTGTAGTTTAACGTCAAAATTCTGAAAGAACATCGCCCATCTCATAATACGAGAATTTGTAAACTTTGCAGAGTTTAGATAGTTCAAGGGCTGATGGTGCGTTTGGAGAACAAATGGCACACCCAAAAGGTACAGTTCGAACCGCCTTACTCCCCAGATGATGGCTAGGCACTCCTTCTCGATGGTCGAGTAGTTTCTCTCAGCTCTGGTCAACTTTTGCTGGCGTAGCTCACTGGGTGGAGTTTTCCACTATCTTCTTGCATTAAGACTGCACCTACTCCTTCGTTGGAGGCGTCTGTTCTCAGGAAGAAAGTTTTCAATAGGTCAGGGAGGTGTAGAACAGGCTTCTCGGTTAGGAAGTCTCGAACTGCCTGGAATGCTCGCTCTTGGGCCTCCTCCCACTTCAATACGTTAGGTTGTCCTTTCCTCAGCAAGTCAGTCAGGGGACCTGTGACTGCCGCAAAGTTTGGTATGAACTCCCGGTAGTAGTTCGCCAAGCCCATGAATGAGCGAACTTGCGTCTTGATGGTAGGTCGCGGGGCATCCCTGATCTTCTGCACGTTGTCGTCGTGTAGCCTCTTTAAACCTTCGCTCAATTTGTGTCCGATGAAGTCTATTTTGTCGGCCCCAAGAAAACACTTGCTTGGACGGATGGTGAAATTTGCATCTGACAGTCTTTGGAGCAGTTCTCGGAGGGTTTTGAGGTGATCCCCCCAAGTTTTGGTATGGATCAAAATGTCATCCCAGTAAAAGACCAACAGCTCTACGACATTACCAGAAGATTGTCGGGTAAGTATGGCCATACAGAAAGACCAGTAAAAGACAAAGAAGGCAAGCCTATTGCAGACAGAGCAGACCAACTCGACAGATGGGCCGAGTATTTTGAAGAGTTACTGAACAGACCTAGCCCCCCCCCCCCCCCCCCCCCCCCCCCCCCCCCGACATCCAGCCGGCAGAGACCGACCTACCCATCAGCTGTGACAGACCCAGCCGGGAAGAGATCAGAAAAGCAGTGGCATTTTTGAAGAATGGCAAAGCAGCAGGGCCAGATGGCATCCCAGCGGAGTCTCTGAAAGCAGACCTAGAGACAACAGTTGAGATGCTGTACCCACTGTTTGGAAAGATCTGGGAAGAGGAGGTGATGCCAGCTGACTGGAAGGAGGGGTACCTAATCAAGCTTCCCAAGAAAGGCGACCTCAGCAAGTGTTCCAACTACAGAGGAATCACCTTGCTGTCAGTACCAGGAAAGGTCTTCAACAGGATCATCCTAGAGAGAATGAAGAGCTCCGTTGACCCCCAGCTGAGAGACCAGCAAGCAGGATTCAGGAAGAACCGATCATGTACAGACCAGATCGCCACTCTCCGCATCATCGTGGAACAGTCTCTGGAGTGGAGCTCCCCGCTGTACGTCAACTTTGTGGATTATGAGAAAGCATTTGACAGCGTGGACCGAGAGACTCTGTGGAAACTCCTACGACACTACGGTGTACCCACAAAGCTCGTCCGCCTGATCAAGAGCAGCTATGATGGCATGACATGTCGCGTGATCCACGAAGGGCAGTTCACCAGAGAGCTCCAGGTCAGAACTGGTGTCAGGCAGGGGTGTCTGCTGTCTCCGTTCCTCTTCCTACTGGCCATAGACTGGGTCATGAAGATGACCACAGAGCACAGACGAAGTGGAATACAGTGGACACTGTGGACACAGCTTGACGACCTCGATTTTGCAGACGACTTGGCATTACTGTCCCACACTCATCAACAAATGCAGGACAAGACCACGAGGCTTGCTGACATCTCGTCCCAAGTGGGCCTCACCATTCACAAACAGAAAACAAAGACAATGAGGCTGAACGCAACCAGGGAAGAACCAGTCTTGCTTGCTGGCACCCCGTTGGAGGAGGTGGAGTCCTTCACCTATCTCGGGAGCATCATAGACAAAAAAGGCGGCACTGATGCAGATGTCAGAGCACGAATCGGTAAAGCCAGAGCAGCCTTTCTCCAGTTGAAAAAAGTGTGGAGTTCCAGAGAGCTGTCACAACACACCAAAGTCCGGATTTTCAACTCCAATGTAAAAGCAGTTCTCCTATATGGAGCAGAGACATGGAGATTGACAAAAACCACAGTCAACAGAGTACAGACCTTCATGAACAGTTGCCTTAGAAGAATTTTGAAAATCCACTGGCCAGAGAAGATCAGCAACGTCAGACTCTGGGAGAGAACAGAGCAGATAACAGCAGAGAATGAAATTGGGCGAAGAAGATGGGGATGGATCGGTCACAGTCTGAGAAAGCCAGCTTCCAGTATCACTAGGCAGGCATTGTCATGGAACCCCCAGGGAAAGAGGAAAAGAGGTAGGCCGAGAAACTCCTGGCGTCGAGACCTCCAAGCAGACATCAAGAGACTGGGAACCACCTGGAGTAGAATCGAAGGAGAAGCACAGGACAGGAGTTGCTGGAGGTCTCTCGTCGACGGCCTATACCCGGGTAGGGGTGACAGGCGTAAGTAAGTAAGTAAGTAAGTAAAAGACCACATTCTGCATATCTTCTATGATCTTTTTCAGTCCTCTCTTCAATGTGGCACCACTGTTCACCATACCAAAAGGCATCTTCAGGAACTCCAAATGATCGTCGGGTGTGACGAATGCTGTCTTGGGGATATCTGTTTCTGCAAACTTGATTTGCCAATACCCTTTGCTTAGGTCAATTTTGGAGAAAAATCGGTCTCCACTGACCTTCTGGAACAATTCTTCCGCTGTGGGCATATGCTCTGGATCGAAGACTGTTAGTTTATTTAGTCTACGGTAGTCCACACACACCCGGTTGGATCCATCTGGTTTCTTCATGATGACAACTGGGGACGCATATGTGACTTGGACTCCCTGATGACTTCCAGACTCAGCATTTCCTCGATGTCCTTTTTTAGTTCTTCCCTCGTGTTATAAGGAAGACGATACGGTTTGCTGCGAACTGGCTCATTTGACGTCAGATTAACCTCGTGCTGGATGGTGTCTGTTGTTCCTGGGTCAGGTGTAAACCGATGCTTGAATTCTTGAGTCAGGACGCGCAGTTCTTCTCGTTAAGTCTGGGTCAGATTCTGACCGAACTGGATGTCTTCTACATCCTCCTTGCGGCGGAGTTCATTAAGGTCAAACAGGTTCTCGTCGTCTAGTCTTTCGTCATCAGCAAGACGCACCGATGCCGCCAGTTGTGTTTTGTCTTGACGACCTCTCTCAATATACTTCTTCAGCAGATTAGCAGGGTAAGTCTTCACCTTGTTGTTGACCTTGACTATGTAGTCGTTGATGCCGACCACTGTGTCGACAATGTAGGGTCCCTTCCACTGCATCAGGAGTTTGTTGTTGTCGGTAGGAAGTAGAACCAATACCTGGTCACCTGGCTGGAATCGTCGAGTTTTCGCCTTACGATCACAGTAATGCTTCCCTTTGTTCTGCGCCTTCCCCAGTTCTTCTCGAGCCATCCTGAAGGTATCTTCCAGCTTCTCTCTCAGGTCGAAGACGTACTGGTAGCTGATCTTCACCTCAGACGCGTCGATATCCTTGGTCCACAGCTCCTTCAGGATGTGTATGGGCCCCATTACAGTCCTACCGTACAGTAATTCAAAAGGGGAAAACCCTGTCGAATCCTGAGGAACTTCACGGTATGCGAAGAGCAAGGCATTGATATATCTATGCCACAACCTTGGCAGTTCAGCACGCAGTTTCTTCAGCATAGCCTTCAACGTTCCATTAAACTTTTCAACCAGCCCATTATACATGGGGTGATAAGGGGTGGTAGTAAGGTGTCGGATGCTCAATAGCCTGTTGACTTCCTCCATGCAGTCGGAGACGAACTGAGTTCCCAGGTCACTCAGGATCTCCTCAGGAATCCCCAAACGGCTGAACATGTCGACGAGCGCCTCTGCCACTGTTGGAGTATCGATCTTCTTCAATGGTATGGCCTCAAGATAACGTGTAGCGTAGTTCACCAGGGTCAAAATGTAGCGATGACCATCTTCGCTTGGAGGGGATATTGGCCCCACCAGATCCACAGCTACCCGCATGAAAGGCATATCGATCAGTGGCATTTTCTCTAGAGAAACCTTGGGCACCTTTCCCTTGGAGATTGTCTTCTAGCATATGTCGCATGACCTGCAGAATCGGGTGACGTCGCCTCCCATATCAGGCCAGTTGAAGACGGCTCGGATCCTATCGAGGGTCTTGTTGATTCCCAAGTGTCCTCCCAATATGGAATCATGGGCCAATTTCATCACCTGCATTCTCAAAGGTTCAGGAACTACTACCTGACGCACAGGTTTATCTCCATTGCTGTTGAATATCCGGTACAGGATATTTTTCCTGGTCTCGAAGGTTACCTCATTTCCCTTTCACGTTACGGGCTCGGTCTGACCTCGGAACTTGTCAAGCGTGGGGTCGGCTTTCTGTAGCTCCATCAGCCTTTCCCTGTTCACCACAGCTGCTTCCGTGTTGTCCGCCACTTTTAGAGGGATGGTCTGGTGACTCTTCTTTTCTTGACTTCTTGTGGTAACAGCACATGTTTCAGGTCTCCACTCTGGATCTGGATCGTCTGCGTTTCTGGCACCATCAATGTTTCCGATGATAAGATCGTAGACTTGTCTTCACGCACAACGCCTTCACCTCTCCTGTCAGGAACGGGGTGTCTACGCTGACATTGGCAAGGGGATAATCCTCACAGTTCCGTCGGCCAAAATGAGGGTGGTCCACTCCTGTAGCTCTGGTCTTCAGTTACTAGGTCCTCTCTCACGATGATGCAACTACAACCGGTGTCTCTCAGCACTCTCACTGGTGTGTTTCCGACGAATCCTGACACCACCGGCATGTTCAGCACTTCACTCTCAGGCAGCGCAATGTTTGAAACTGGTAAAAATGTAGCCCCATCTCCTACTGGGATGCGTCCATTTTTTCTGAAAGATTTAATCAGCTCCGGGTGTCACTCGCCTTTCTCCAGACTCAAAGTCACTGGATGACGTTACATCATTGGCTAATACTGCGGCGGCTCTGTGTTGAGACGTGGTACTGCTTCTGCCTGCTATCCCGCGATCTTGGTTGGATCTTCTGATGTTGTCGCCTCGGGAAACATCTTTAGAAGGACACCGTTTCGCCTTGTGACCTTTCTTTCCACAGAGAAAACATGTCAGGTTCTCCACCGATTTGTATTTCGGGGTGTCTCTGACATTGTGGATTTCCTCTGCTGGTGCAGACACACGCTGCGGCTTACTGGGCCCGAACTTCATGTTGTGGGCGTCAAGATATCTTTGAGCGAAGTCGGCCATGGCCTTTAGGGACTGGTCTTTTTGCTCCCTGAGGTGGGCGGCCAGGTCCTTAAAACATGCGTTGAGGACTTGTTCTTTGATGATGAGGTCACACAGGTCCTGGTACTCTTTGGTTAAACCAGCCAGCTCTATCCATTTCTCCAGGTAGCTCCTGATTCTCTCAATGAATAGGCCGGGAGTTTCTCCTTCTTCAGGCTTGCAGTTCCGAAATCGTCGCCTGTAACCATCTTCAGTGAAGTCGTACTGTCTCAGCAGGGCGGCTTTCAACTGCATATAATCTTCGGCTTCTTCTCTTGGCAAGCGGGTGTAAAATTCAAGCGCTTTGTCAGTTAGAAGTGCGCTCAGTTTGATAGCCCAAGTCTCTTGTCTCCAGTTGTTGCTGCTTGCGAAGCGCTCGAATCGCTCTAAGTAAGCGTCCATCTTATCTGAATTTTCTGCGAAAGTTGGTAGCTTTAGCGCACGAGCTGTTTGCTCTCTGCTGGCTAATGCTGTTGCTTCAGTAGCTCTCTGGCTCTGTGCCTCTATCTCCATCTGCTTTAGATGAATTTTGTGTTGACGTTGCCTCTCTGCCTCTTCTCGCTCCTCTTCTCGTTGTTTCTCTGCCTCTCTTCGCTGTTTCTCTGCCTCTTCTCGTTGAATTTCGAGTTTCCTGATTTCACGCTCTTTGGCTCTTTCTTCTCTCTCTGAATCTCTCCTTTTCTTCTCTCTCTCTCTCTCTCTCTCTCTCTCTCTCTCTCTCTCTCTCTCTCTCTCTCTCTCTCTCTCTCTCTCTCTCTCTCTCTCTCTCGTCTCTTTTCTTCTTTCTCTTCTCTCTCCAGTCTATCCTTTTCTTCTCTCTCTCTCTCGTTTCTTTTCTTCTTTCTCCTGTCTCTCCTTTTCTCTCTCTAATCTCTCCTTTTCTCTCGCCTTTACAAACTCGAGGAGTTGAGCTCCTTCGAGTCCACATTCCTTTCCAGTTTTCATGAATGTCTCCATTTCCGATGTCGCCATCTCTGCGTTTGAGTCACTGCTGGCTGTTTTCTCCGGCTACCCTTTCCACTGAGCCAACTGAAGAAGTCCCGTCGGAGGTGCCAAAATGTTACGTGTTGAGTCGTGGTCGTAGTATGATATCACACCAGACGGCACGCACGTAAGGTTCTTTAAAAGAAACTTCATTCAGCTGCAAACCGTCACACGTGGCTTAAGGTTGTAGACAATACTGGAGTAACAGTTCCAACAATACTTTATTGCAACGATGCGATCTCCACACAATGCATTCCCAAATGCACCAACACTGATACAATGTCTCTTCTGCAAATGTCAACACTGGCGACACAATGTTTCTCATACAACGTACACCACCGTTACGCTGCGTCTCTCACAATGTACACCCTATACGGGCCACGTACCTACGATAAACTGTGTGTCCCTACAACTGACAATGCATGACATGTACCCACGTGCTTCCTAGCACCAACTTTTATAGTAGAGCGACTTTCCAGAACAATCTAACGAAGTCACACAACGCAACCAATCAGAACGGAACAGGTAACTGAAACTCATAAATATTAAAATTAAAAAAAAAACTTTCTAGAAAAACTAAAATAGTCTACAAAAATTCGAATGCTCATTTCAATCCCATATCCCAATGTATAATGACGTCACATAAAAGTATGGCAGACCGTTCACGATCTTTCATAACACGCAAAGAACGGCCGCTAATTTCACGCTCACAGAAAACAACTATGACTAAAAATAGAGCGGCATGACCGTTATTCTCCGTGCGACTTTGCTATAAGCTTCCGGACTAAACAAAGCCAATTCCGCTATCTGCGCGAACGATAAAAAAATCTTACTAAAAAGGTACGTGATTCGTAACCACGATAGCTCAAATAAATATCGAATCGTTTCCTATAATTAACACATGCATGCTCTCACAGAACAACAACCACAATCGTAACAATGCACTTGATGGACTTGCAACCACTACTTGAATGGTGTTCTATTTCGTCAAGGTATACACGCACTTTCCGATTCCATACACATATACTTTGTCTTCCTCGACCTCTCATTCACGTCTTTTCCTTGTTATCTTGTGTTGGCGTCGTCATTGGTGGGAAGAGGGGGTGGGAGGTGGGGGTGGGTGGGTGGGGGGGAACGGTATGAGTCCTAAGAAACATTCATGGAAATAGAAAACACTTTGCAACTTTCTCTCAAGAATAGGCAAATAGACAACTCATTTAACTCATTCTACACCAGGACCGAAATCCTCCAAATTTGAAGTTGCCCTCTGAAGGACTGTATTACAATTCTAGAGACAGATCGAGCATGACAGTTCAGGGGTGGTGCCAGAATATCTTGGCGCCTATGGGCGCCAAGCAATTCTGGCACCACCCTTGAACTATCATGCTCGATCCATGTCTTGCTGTGGTGTGTCAAGGCTGAATGAGTTAACACTGAACGATTCTTCTCCCGTGTCCAGACTGGGGTCTCCATTGGTTTCGGTCAGCAAGTACATTGTCCCGCCACCCTAATCACCAGGTCTTTTTAACATTCTCAAAGTGCTGACAAGACGGAAGCGCCCTTCACCTGCCATTCTATGTAGTCTACATTGTGTGGACGGGTTTAGACCTCACGGCCTTTAGGCCGTGAGGTCCAAATTCACAGACCAGCACACTTTCACAGATTCACAGACCAGCACACAAATTCACAGACCAGCACACAAATTGGGCAGATCAGCACACCTTTTCATTTAACAGATAATGAAAGCAATGCTTTTACTGAAACCTATGTGTGTGTTATCACAATTTCCAGTAATCTGTTGGCTGTTTTGAATCCGGAGAAAATTATGAGTATCCCATTACAGCTGTAAACTATCAAAGGGCGGTGCCAGAATAGCTTGGCCAAGCTATTCTGGCACCACCCATGAACTATTATGCTCGATCTGTCTCCTGAATTGTAATGCAGTTCCCAGAGGACAACTCCAAAAATGTGGGGATTTCGCGCCTGAGACACAATGAGTTAAACATTGGTACAAGATAACGGTGTGCCGGCTTGTGATTATGGACCTTACCGCTGTAAGAGACTGACTGAGGGACTGAGGGACTGTCTACCGTATTTCATGAATTGTTTTCTCATTTTCGTACGATACCGAAATCTACCCAAACATCTGTATGCCGAGTCAGTACACGAGTCAGTCGTACGTACTGGAAAGTCAACAGTTTTTCAGGGATTTATTTTTCGTTAACGCTTTCTAGACGTGCCGCGTCCGGATACGCGGCTTATAGCAATACGTCTCGAATGTAGGAGCGAATTTTTTTCGAACCGAAAATTCTTTTAAATGCTATAACAAAGTCCCTTTTTGGGGTGTTTGGACCTCTCCCCCTCTCCCCCGTTGTTTGATATTTTGGCGAATGGTGAGAATTTTAACACGCACGCGCCTACCTACCCCCTCCCCCCCCCGCCCCCCTCCCCGCTTTTCGATATTTCGGTCCCTGGAAACACCGGGGAGGCCTTTTGTATGAGGTTTAAGGTCCTAAACAAAAAGTTGGAACCCCCACCCCCCTCAAGTTAACTTATCCGCTCCTGGAATGAGTTAACGAAAAAAAAAAAAAATCCGGCCAGCGGCAAAAAAGCATGGAATGGCTCAGTGACTGATATTGACGCCGTGTGATCCGTCTGTGGTACCGTTAAACCGTCTGAGCGGGAAACACATAGCGGAAGAAATAATCCTCACGGATCCACTGATCCAGTCTTTGAAGACGCATCATCACCTTTCTACAATCGTGTGCTGAGGCAAGGCTATTCAGTCCAAAATTGCGTGCGTTAGCTGCTCGTAATTACAGCTTATGTGCAGTGCCGGCCTAATTAGCGGCTCAGCGCCTTTTTCAGGCGATCAGGCGCTGCATCTGAATTTGTCTTCGAAACAGAAAACATCGTTCTTAACCCATAACATTCTGAGGCTGATTTAACAAGAAATTTGCGTATCAGTGTCCTCTGAAAACTGCATTACAGATTACGAGTTAAATCAATTATTTTAGTTCAAGGGTGGTGCAAGAATAGCTTGGCGCCTCAGCCGTCAAGTTATTATGGCTTCCATCCTTGAACTATCATGTCATATTTATGTCAAACTATAGTGTATCAGGATGGAAAGGGTTAAGTTACACTTGTACAACGTGTCTTCCGACGGAGAACTTTTCCGACTGAGCCGCGAATAAAAATGACGCCGGTTGATCGTGATAGCTCAAGGGGTGTGCCTGATTAGCTTGGCGCCTTTCCAGGCGCCAAGCTAATCAAACACTACCCTTGAGCCGTAACATCCGGTCGCCCTTTTTTATCACCTGGCGCGGGTGAAGTGGCCGGGAAGCGGCCGAGGCGGAAGAAATCGTCTGCAGGCTGAGGTTTTAGCCGCGGGGCTGTTGACTATAAGCCGTCAGACTAAGTGACTGAAAATTAGACCTTCCAACACAAGCGGATCGTGCTGGCCTGAGCCCTTTTGCGTGTCGGTAGCGGTCGCGATGTTTCCTAGTAGGAATCATCGCGACAAAAACCGCTACCGACACGCCGCACAGGGTTAAAACTTTAGTCTTGCTGCACATCCTGTTGAAAAGGGCCCGTCACTCCTTCAGTCCTGACGAAGGCCGAGTGACTTCCCGGTTTGACTGACAGCCGGGTTGGCCGGTCTTGCATTGAGGTCAGTGGAGACGCTGAACGACATTGCTGAGCCGTCACCAAGCTATCCTGGTCTAGCCATCTTCCCGCAACGTGCACTTAGGTAGCTGGATCCAATAGCCGTTGGGTCAACAGACTACACAAGATCCGTTAACCCATTTAGCCCAAGGCCGCATTTCCCAAGTTTCAAGTTGGCGGAGGGCTGACCTAACGCCGGACTACGTATATACGTTGCAGGAAATGGCTCGACCATGATAATTCAAGGGTAGTGCCAGATTAGCTTGGCGCCTGAAGGCGCCAAACTAATCTGGCACTACCCTTGAATTATCATGGTCAATCCATCTCCTGCTGTAGGGCGTCGGGGCTAAATGGGTTGTAAACAGTAAGTAGTGTTCAGGAACTATAATACAGCCTGTCTTCGTGGTTTTTTTTTTGTTTTTTTTTGTTTTTTTGTCGCGGCCGGCATTGTCCTGGGTCATGAGAGGTGAATGGTTCTGTCTGAATGATGCATAATTTGCCTGCGGAGACAACAAGAGCCTTGCATCAAAAGAAAACAGTGCACACACTAGTTGTAAGATTATTCTGTTCCAGGCGGGCATACTGAGAGAGAGAGAGAGAGAGAGAGAGAGAGAGAGAGAGAGAGAGAGAGAGAGAGAGAGAGAGAGAGAGAGAGAGAGAGAGAGAGAGAGAGAGAGAGAGAGAGAGAGAGAGTTCCTAATGCGAAAAAGGCCATCGGGCCGAGGAGGTCGGCCGACGTCGGCTCTGTTTCCTATAGCACATTGCGGAGAGAGAGAGTTAACTTTATTCACAAGTCCAGACGCAGTTGAAAGGTGAACATTTAATTTCTCTCTTTCAAGCCGAGGGCCGAAAATGAAGAACGTTTGTTTATCACCACACCAGCTGCGGGAGAAGGTAAGTTCAAGGGTAGTGCTTGATTAGCTTGGCGCCTTTCAAGGCGCCAAGCCAATCATGCACTACCCTTGAACTGTTCTGGTCAATCCATACCACGATGATTCAACAATAACAGATCTGCATCCGCTGGTGTGAAGCTTCGCGTTACCCTCAATGCGTCAGGCCCATTGACCTACACTGTTTGAGTTGGAGGGAGGGGGGGGGGGCTGCAAGACAACTGACCCTACTTTACCAACGGGAGGCATAGTTCGTCATAAGCCACTGGACTCATGAGAATCTACGCCGCTTGCAGATGGAAGGTGCTAGGCGAGGATCTGACTTGTCCCGTCTGACTGTGCGTTTCCAGATCTGGCGTCATCAGCCCAGAAAATCGCAGGATGTCAGCATTGAGGTCAGCGTTCCGTAGCCAGCCCCCCTTCTATTTACAAGAAGCATAAATTCTCATGAGACCCTGCTGACGCGGGTGCTCATGAGAATCTACGCTTCTTGCCTGAGTCCTTGTGTTTACGTCTTTGTCACTTTTACGGAGGAATCGATCGGGGTTTAATCGTGTGACTGATGGGCATCTGAGTGCCGGAGAAAGACCATTGCGCACCATCGAACAGTTGACACGACGAAGAGAGCGCGCGGCATGAGCAAATCTAAGCAAAGCAAAACGATGTGAAAATCTTGCCTAGTCCAGTATGGTTGAAACAATTCAAACCAATCGAGTACAGTCCAGTTCAGTCTAAACCATTCTAGTCCTGACAAATCTAGTCCAATCCAACTCCGTTTGATCCAGTCCAACAAACCAATACAAAGTCCACTTCAGTCCAATATATTTCGGGTAAATACCCTTTGTCAAAATTGACAAACAAACAGAGAAATCAGCCGCTACTTATCTTCTTTCGTAGAAGGGATGTGGCAACTCTACAAAGTCCACTTCAGTCCAATATATTCAGAACCTGCCCAAAGAGAATTCCCAACAAAGAAAGACACACATTAGGAAAGGACAAGTACAACAAAATGTATTAAAGTTTCAAGTTAAAGTCCCTTTTTCAAAATAGAGCGACATTCAAACAGAAATGGAACATGAACGTGACTTTTTAGTGAGGCAAGAAGTAATTGATGAGAACATTTTGGGTCATACCTCATCTTTTTGAGCACGTCTATTTCTTTGCTGGGAATTTCTCAGCATTTTACACGCTTGGCAACCCTCCTTTTGGTCTAGAACTGCCAGCCTCAAATAAAACTCAGGCTGGCACAAAATCCATTGTAGCCAGGACCGATCACTGCCACCAAAATCCATTATGAAACTAGAGAGAAGTAAAGCTAAACCATATCAATTAATCTCCTTTAATCCGTTCAGTCCTTACACACTACAACTGGAGACAGATCGACCTGATAGTTCTAGGCGCCAAGCTATTCCTGCACCACCTTATAATAATAATAATAAGCGCATTAAATAGGCGCTTTATCCCAATTGAAAATCGGCTCAAAGCGCCGCCGCGAACTGAACCCAACAAGCACGCTCACGTGAATCACGCGCATTCACTCACACACTGTACATAAACACAGAACATTCACGTGGTGCTAAGGGCAAGCTCAAGCGAGCTACTGTAGTTTTTGGAAATTCACAATCGTTTGTATTTGAAATTTGATTAAGTGGGCTGAAACTGATACCAAAGTTGTGGGGGAGGAAGAGCCGGAGTACCCGGAGAAAGAACCCCCGACGGTCCGCCCGAATTAACGGTGACACTTACTAGAGGAGAAAAATCCGACGCCGGAACCCGTAGTCGAACCTCGCACCTTTAGCATTGGTGGCAGGCGCCTTAACCACTGCGCCACGGACCGCCCCAACCTTGAACTATCATGGTTGATCTGTCTCCTGAACCGTAGCGTAGTTTTCAGAAGACATCCACCTTAGGATTCAATGTGCTGACTGAATCCAGTCCAGTTCAAGCCAACCAAACTAATGACGCTTGCAATACAGATCGCGCTATGTGATCCCCAGCCATAGGCTTTTTACTCTGGGTCATGCTCACTTGCTTTGACACGTAATGGCGTTGGACGTGCAAAGAAATTGAACGAGAGAACACAGACGTTTCTAACCAGATTGATTTCCCAAGTCTAGAGCTCCGCATAGACGTGAAAAAACAAAAACAAAAAAACCCACACGCCCAGCACTGATAATTTGAAAAAAACCGAGAAGCACAGATTTTCATAAGCCCCTGCCACTGCAGTGGCCCATGAGTACTTATGACTCTTACAGATGAAAGGCGCTGACTGATGCACGCCACTAATTCTAACGGTTTGACCCGACGAGGAGACACGCATCAAGGGAAGATCAATTGAAACGTAGACAACCTGCAATGTCACAAAGGGCACTGGTGCGTGTTAGGTTGACCTTTAAGTTTATAAGAAAAGGGAAGGGCGGGGGTGGGGGTGGGGTGGTGGGGTGGGGGAGGACAGACTGAGGAGGGATGAAGGATGAAGGATGGAAGAGGGGGATAAAAAAAGGTTCACAAAAAGGGTGGCGAACTTAAAAAAAGGACAGGTCGACCTCAACTTCATGATACAGCGCTAACGCAGACGACCTGCAACGTTGCGACATGACAGGCACGGATAAAGTAAATAATTTTTCGTCCCTTCGCCGTCAGCGTCTAGAAATGAGTCACTAGCTGACTCATTGAAGGCGCCCCACATCAACAGACGACACTTCCGCAGCTATTGATGCGAGGCGCCTTTGGCAACGCTATTCGACACTTCCGCAGCTATTGATGCGGGGCGCCCCGACTGATTTAAAAGCATGACATTTTATTTATATGAAACCTTTCATTGTCGAGAAAAATTGAGCACCAGCCAACTCCAAGAGGTATAGATCCATGAGTCCTCGCAGTAGCGGGGGCTCATGAGGATCTATGCCTCTTGCTGACAACACTCTGTATCCACGCTGCTTTGACGGCTGGGGTCTTTGACGTCGATATCTACACAACAATGAAATCCACACCAAATCTGTGTCTACTGCCAAGCGCGAAATATGCGAAGAAAATCCTCACAAAGCAAAAAACTCATTTTAGGAGAGGACAATGACAGCACAGTTGCGTCGTAATTGTCCTTTCTTACAGGTCCACTACCGCCCTAACTGTTCAAAGATACACTTTTGTAACAGGTAGTTACGAATCGCTGCACACATGTCTAGCTATGGTTCATTTAGACACAGGGGAATCCAGTTAAGCACACGTCGTCTTTATATCAGGTAATCTGACAAAGACTCCACTCCGTTCTAAAAATACAACGCTTTGAGTGCGAGATCAGCACTCGGACGTTGACATGCTTGGCCGCTAGCCCTTGCTCGCCTCGCTACTCTTCTTAGTCATAGTGAATGTACACATTATTTCTTATCGTGAATTCTTAAATTTGTTTTAATCCTTTTTAGAACTATAATTGAATGTACATATAAACTTTTATCCTGAACTCTTAAACCTTTTTAATCTCTTTTACACTGGTGGAATTTTAATCTTGATTTTAAGTATGAAAATAAACTATATACCCTCTCCCTATTTAAACAAGGACCGTTGTTGGCTATTAACTTATGAAGAATAGGCGGGGTGACATATTTTACAAATAACCACGAAAAATAAGGAAAATAAAATGAAACTTTTTTTCCCGGAAAAACTAAAAATAAATGCTAGTCCCCGATCACTTCGGTACCAGTGGGACAGTAAATAGGATTTAACGAACGAACCTCGAGAAACAGCTACAAATAGATTGACACGCTAACAGCTGCGCAGAATAAATAAGCGCGGTTATGCGTGCGCTTTTGGTGTGTGTCCAAACTGCTGTTAAAATTCATAAGATGTGTCGAAATAAGATGTGAAATGTGTCTTCAGATTTATGAGCAATGGCAATGTCGGCGCCAAGCTAATCTGGCACTACCCTTGAATTATCATGGTCGATCCATCTCCTGCAACAGGTGCATAGTCGTTAGATGACGCCTCCAAAATGTGGGGAATACGTGCGTCGGGCTGAATGAGTTAAGTAACACTAATGATTTCAAAAGCACCTTATGCATCCACTGGCAGTACTGAACAGGGTAATTAGAGTAACGAGTAATTAATGAGTCCTCAGACAATTCATTCGTCTTTAGTTAACCGCTTATCTGCCGCTACCCAGCTACAAGAGACATAAACCCTCATGAGCCCCCGCAGTCGCGGGGGCTCATGAGGGTTTACGTCTCTTATTGATCCTGTGTTCTTTATGCCGGTTTTTGGTCCCATGTTTACATGCGCGTTTTTCAGTGTGTATAGGTTCTATCTATCTATCTATCTATCTATCTATCTATCTATCTATCTATCTATCTATCTATCTATCTATCTATCTATCTATCTATCTATCTATCTATCTATCTATCTATCTATCTATCTATCTATCTATCTATCTATCTCCCGTAGTCTTGCCGACCGTTGGGGCACCACTGATGACTTGGCAACCAGCTCCCTCCATTCCTCTCTGTTCTCCGCCATTCTCAGCGTATCGCCGGCCCAGCTTCAGTCCTGTCCACTCTGAGATACTGTCCTCCCATCTTTTCCTCTGTCTTCCTCTCCTTCGTCCTCCTTGCACAGTGCCTTGCAGGATTGTGTCGGTTAGTGTGTGGTAGTCTCAGACGCGACATTCGTGATTACTGGCAGCAAGGGCGTTAAATTTATGATGAAGAAAAGGAACAATTTCTCAGTGTATTAACTGACATATGGAAAATTCCGGAATCATACCACATTGGTGTTCTCCCCCTATCATCATTGTTTACCTCCCTTCATCTCCATTCATCAACGCTAAAAGTAAAAGAGGTCAGACAAATGAATGGTGTTCGGGTCGTCCTTCCTACAGCCCTGAACCCTGCCTCCCCTCCCATCCCATCAAACACTTGCTTGCCTGAGTCGTTAGCACATCCACTATCACCTCTTGAGAGTTCACGTAGGAATGAAATACTGCTACGGCGACGTACCAACCAATCAGGCCACCACTTAATTACCGTATCGCCCAGGCAATTTCTTGGTCCTGCTACTACAGCCCTGACTCAAAACCTACGCAACATCCGCCGCTTAAGAAATCGAGATGCAGGCCTGAAATAATTGAGTCTGATATATAACTAACAAGAGGCATAGATTCACATGAGCCCCTGCGGATGCAGGGGCTCATGAGAATCTATGCCTCTTGCAAATGGTACGATATCTGACTGTGATGCCGGGACTGTCACCAATGAAGACTTCACCGCCGCAATTTTCCTATCACGAGGAACATATATGTACGGTAAAAAAAAGAAAAAAAAAAAAAAGAGGCTAGGACCGATCACTGCCAACAAAGAGGCATAGATTTTCATCATGAACTCCTGCAACTGCAGGGGCTCATGACAATCTGTGTCTCTGGCTAACTATTGGATCGTCACAGTCAGTCTGGTGTCTCTTTGTTTCTGGTCACTGTTAAACCTCGTGGGTTAGTCCGTTTTAAAGTGCCGATGAGAAGAGATGTCGGGACCGAACACTGCCATCAAGAGTCATAGAATCTCAGGAGCCCCTGCAGTTGCAGGGGCTCATGAGAATCTATGCCTTTTGCAAAAAGAAGGGACTATGGTTGAGGGACTGTGTCCCCATGCCAGAAGCTGCTACAGCTATCGGACAACTCGGAAATGACCTCGTTAACTGAGACAGTAGCAGTAGGCCTACGGACACACCGCACTCACACTAGTGGATGGGTGAGTGGAAATGGAGGAGCTGGGAAAAAAAAAAGGGGTGGGGGTAGTGGAATTTGGGAGGTACGTGTGTGTGTGTGTGTGTGTGTGTGTGTGTGTGTGTGTGTGTGTGTGTGTGTGTGTGTGTGTGTGTGTGTGGGTGCGCGCACGCGCCCTAGGCCCGTAATGTCCGAATTCACAGACAAGAACATATTTCTTCTTCGAAATCCAGAACATGTAACGGCGGACTTGAATTAAAACGAATGAATGAATGAATGAATGAATGAATGAATGAGTCAATAAGCCAGTCAGTCAGCCAGCCAGCCAAGCATGCAAGCAAGCAAGCGAGCGAGCGAGCGAGCGATCCGTCCGTCCATCCATCCATCCCGCCATCCATCCACCCACCCACCCATCCACCCATCAATCAATCAATCAATCAATCAATCTACTTAAGACGAGACCGCGTTGACTCCACCACACCAGAGGCACTACAGCAGAGATGACTGGATGTCAGTCTGATCGATTCTTGATTTAAACGCGGCTTTACGTCCCGACGAATGCTACTGAAAGACTTACTGGCAACATGTGGCCAATATCCAGAGAACCATTCTGCCTGAACTGATATAGCCCCGACATACCACAGCAAGACACAGATCGAGCATGATAGTTCAAGGGTGGTGCCGGAATAGCTTTGGCGCCCATATACGCCAATCTATTCTGGCACCAGCCTTGAACTATCATGCTCGATCTATCTCTAGAATTATAATACAGAGGGCAGCTTCAAAATGTGGGGATTTCGCTCCTGGGGCAGAATGTCCTAATCTGGCGGAATACAGAAAGTCCACTTTTATAAAAAGGGAGATTTCCCCTGCAATACAATCAACCTCTCTTGCCGTCCCATAGCAGCAGTCGCGATGCTCTTCACACCGGCTCGGGGCAATGAGTGAACACTTCTTTTATTTCCAGCGCCAGTTACAAGAAGACGGATTTACCGTGATGAATCATGGACCAAACTTCCCTATTTCTAGACAACCCACTGTAAGTTCAACCACTGGCGCTCCGGCGACCTCACGCCCATTGGTTTCCTATGACACTTCCATGGACGCATCAGTTCAAGGAACCCCGCATCAATACCTGCGAAAGTGTCGTATAGCTTTGCCGACGGCAACACTATACGACACTTTCGCAGCTATTGATGTCGGGCGCCTTGAATGACTTAATTTTTTAAAAATTATACACAGAGAGATAAGTATGACGAGGCGTCATATAGGAAACAGACTGGCTTGCAGCTGAGCGCCTGTGCCGGTTCTTTGTGTTTTATACATTGGACGTAATACCAGCAGCAATATGTTTTCGGGCCCACGACGGCCGTTGGGGGCCCGAGGACCTTTGCTTACTGGGTTGTGTGTCCAAAGGAAAGCAAAGCCACAGTAGCTTGGCGCTCCTCCTCTTTCATCTAACAATAAATAGTGATAGGTCAAGTAAAGTGTCTACTAATTAGCCCGGACGCCTGGAGGAAGCACGTCCCTGATTATCTATAAGAGAAACGTAGCAGGAAGACCGAGCATTGGTCCCCGATCACATTCGTGCCAGCGGGACGTAAAAAGGAAAAAGATAGATAGATAGACCGAGCACACACATTAATGCGGAGTTTACACCAGTAAACTAGTATGTAGTGCACTGAGTGAGTGCAGGCTGACTTCAACTGATTTTAGGACCTCATACGCGGGTACGACATTTTTTTTTTAGGGAACGGTAAACTGAAAATACTGAGTTCGTTTTCATATTGTCAACTTTAACCCGTTTAGTGCTAATAAATTGACGCAGACTTTGTTTCTTGCAATATTCCTTCAGTTAATCCATCACCAAAAAAGCTATAGCTGTCCCAGGATCATGGATTAAAAGTGGTGTCACCAAGAGGCATAGATCTTCATGAGCCCCCGCAATTGCGGGGGCTCATGAAGATCTATACCTCTTGCAGTTGGGTGGTGTTTAAATTGTCTTGGCACTGAACGGGTTAAATGGACGGGGCGGTCCGTGGCGCAGTGGTTAAGGCGCCTGCCACCAATGCCAAAGGTGCGAGGTTCGATACCGGGTTCCTGCGTCGGATTTTCTCCTCTGGTAAGTGTCACAGTTAATTCGGGCGGACCGGGAGTCGGGGTTTCTTTCTCCGGGTACTCCGGTTCTTCCACGCCCCCTCACCCCCCCCCCCCCCCACACACACTTTGGTACTGGTTTCAGGCCACTTTACAAATTTCAAATACAAGCGATCAAAAATCTCTGTAACTTCAGTAGCTGAACTGGCCCTTCGTCTGTCTTGTACTGTGTTTGTCTTAAATGGCGTAAATCCGTGTCTGTTACGTGAGTGTGCGTGTTGGGTTTCAGTTCGCGGCGCTTTGAGTCGATTTGCCCAAAAATTGAGAAAAAGCGCCTATATAATAACGGTATTATTATTATTATTATTATTATTTAATAGATGGATACAAACCACCAGAGAAGCGCAAAAGGGTCAGGATCGATGTTCAGCGGTTACAAAAATGTCGCATGCTCCAAAATGTCGCGTGCAACTGTCAGAAATCAAAACGAGAAAAGTGATATTGTATCGTGTGAATAATAAAGACGAATATGCGACAGATTTGAAAAAAAAAACAAAACAAAACAAAAACCCCTTTTAAACTAATATGTCTTATCGATTCAATTCTACAAACAAAGCCCTATCAGGGCTTGTTTTTCACTCATTCACCGCAGCAAGACATGGATCAAGCATGATAGTTCAAGGGTAGTGCCAGAATAGCTTGGCGCCCATAGGCACCAAGCTATTCTGGCACCAACCTTGAACTATCATGCTCGATCTGTCTCTAGATTTGTAATACTTTCAGAGGTCAACTTCAAAATTTGGGGATTTCGTTCCTCGGGGCAGAATGTATTATTTTAACAATTACGTATTATTATGTTTTGTTATTAACATCCAAATACAACAGAGAGATGCAAAGCTATAAACAGCAGCAGGAAAGAAATCAGATTAAAGGTATACATTCTGAAATTCCATCGATACAATGGTTTTCATTTTTTCTCTGTTTTTATTTGGTCAACCGCCAGCAGACCTAGACTGTGGCTTTGCAGTCATCGTCACTTCAGTGTCAAAGATCCACAGAAGTCAAAGGAACGTGACTGCAAAGTGCTCTCAGCAAGTGGCACAGATCCCCCATGATCCCCCGCGAATGCGGGGGCTCATGAGGATCTATGCCTCTTGCAGGTTCTGTCGACAGTGAAGGGGTTAAGCCACTCTGACGTCATCATTTGCTTGTGATCCGCACCTACCGCAGAGTCCACAAATGCGCACATTTTATTTTGTGTGGTGTGTGTGTGTGTGTGTGTGTGTGTGTGTGTGTGTGTGTGTGTGTGTGTGTATGGTAAATGTCGGTATTATTGCACAGTGCGTTGATTTCTCTTTTTCATATTTTTTCATTGTTGATTTTGCGTTTCCCCACTTTAAAAAAAAAAAAATTATTATTATTATTATTAAAAAAATTATTTATTTATTATTATTATTATTATTATTATTATTATTATTATTATTTTTTTTTTTTTTGGGGGTGTGTGTGTCTTAATTTACTCGCAGAGAAATGTTTGCGCATGTTGCATGATCGAATGCCAAAAGCCAAAAGTCATTATCTCATATCTTTGAAACTGAAAAAGAAAATCAAATATAAACAAAACAAAACAAAACAGCCAGAAAAAGACTCTTTATCAACTAATGCGCAATACTATGAACTCGGGGTTTTTTTTTTATTTTTTATTTTTGGCGATCGTGAAATTCAGCTCGCAGATCGCAGAAGAATCAAATTGCGATTTTGTGTGTGTGTGTGTGTGTGTGTGTGTGTGTGTGTGTGTGTGTGTGTGTGTGTGTGTGTGTGTGTGTGTGTGTGTGTGTGTGTGTGTGTGTGTGTGTGTGTGTGTGTGTGTGTGAGAGTGTGTGTGTTTCGGCGTCTTTGACACAGAATCGGGGCGACGTCGGCCGCCGTTGGCCACGCACGGCCGTGCGCGGGCCAACGGCGGCCGACGTCCCCCGGTGTCCTTTAACGCACTGGGAAAATATCTGCCCACGCGAGCAAACTAAAATGAATGCATGTTTTGTTTAGCATCTTGGCCATTAGTGGGCAATGATTTGCAGGATGAAAAAACAAACAAACAAACAAACAAACAAAAACCGGTACTGCAGAACGTGTTGTGAGCGACCGCCTTTTACGAGATATCGTCTGCCATTATTTGAGAAGATCAAAATTTAGGTGAGAGGACAACCCAACGGAGAAAGAAACACGCTTAGAAATGGTCATCGAGACAGTTACAACACAATTTATTAACATTTTGAGTAAAACCTATATTTTTCAAAATAGACGAACAAGTAAGCAATTCGCTGGTTATTTCGTCAGTGTAAAGAAGCTAATTATCTAATTAACACCATCCAACTGCAAGAGGAATAGATCCTCATGAGCCCCCGCAGTTGCGGGGGCTCATGAGGATCTATACCTCTTGCTGACACCACTTTGAAGCCATCTTTCTGGGACAGCTAGGATTTTGGGGTCTTGAATTAACGAAAGTTGCAGAAACAGTCTGCGTCAGTTGGGACTGAACGGCCGGTTAAACGTTAACAAAGAATTTATCATTATTTTATTTTTTAAAAAAATCCTTTTTGGTCTGGATTTCAGGATTTAGGAGGTCGTAGCCGTTTAACTGCTGGTCTTTAATGACAGTCACACTTTTTGCCCTTCAAGACCTCGCTTGAGAGGGAGCTCCTCCTGTCTTTTAAGACCACGTCACTCAGAACAGGTTTCCCCCCTGTTTGCATCGCGTGCCATTTCAAGTAATATTTGCGCAACGAGGGAGCCGGTTAAAAAAGAAAGAGAGAGAGAGAGAGAGAGAGAGAGAGAGAGAGAGAGAGAGAGAGAGAGAGAGAGAGAGAGAGAGAGAGAGAGAGAGAGAGAGAGGAGGGCGGGGGGGGGGGGGGGGGAGAGGGGGGTGAGGGGGTGGTGGTGGTGGTAAAAACGACAGTGGTATTTAGTGTTAGCTGCAAATGCCAGGCCATGCATCGCACAAAATCCAGACCAAAAAATTGTGACTGCCGAGCGTGTACAACGCAAGAAAATGCCGGCTTAAAAAAATAACTTGAAAGAAGGAAGTTTCCCCTGTCCCCTGTTGGAGAAACCGGCCACTCTACAATGAAGAGAAACTGTTCGGGACTGTGGAGGCGCTACACTGAGAAGACCACAGATTTCATTTTGAGAGCCAAACGCCCAAGTGGGGTGGCGTTCGAGAAGAAAAAGAAGAAACACGTTTCGAAAGGACAAGCAGAACACAGTTTATTAAATTTTACTGTTAAAAATTGCCCCGCGGCAAGGCGAACGCTACCCAGCTGCAAGAGACATAAACCCTCATGAGCCCCCGCAGTCGCGGGGGCTCATGAGGGTTATGTCTCTTGTTAGTCCCGTGTTTTCTTTTTTTAAAAACTAGTTTCGGTCCCGTCTACGGCTGTGTTTTTCACTCGGATGTCAGTTAGTGTGAATGGCGGTTGCTGACGCGCGGATTTTAATCACGGGCAGCGAAGGGGTTAAAACTATTTTTCAAATTAGGCACATAGAAGAAACAGATCTTTGTGAGGCACACAGACGGTTAATTAATTAAGTAGCAGATAAGTGTAATACTATAATATTAATAATATCAAATTAAGTAATTTAAGATAAGCAATCAATACGCAATAATAGTCCATGTCTCAGTGTTACGTTCTTATATTTGTCTATTTTGACACCCCCCCCCCCCTTCCCCGAAAAAGAAACAGAAGAAAGAAAAAAAAAAAAGGTCTTAACCCGAAACAATTTTAAATGCAGTTGTGTTGTACTTGGCCTTTCGAAGCGTGCTTCATTCGTCACCGGTATTTCCAGATATCGAACAGGACATAGTTAAGTGGAAGTTAAGTACGTTTCACTGAGTTCTGAACCTTCAACAATTTAAACTTGTTTCCGACACCTTCCTGAAGAAAACCGGAACTTCTCTAACCCTCGACGCTACCAGCCGCGTACCTTGGGAGGAAACCAGCGTGCCACCTGCCCTAACCCAATGTGTCCAAAGTGGACATCCACAAATTTTGGAGTTGTCGTCTGCAGTCTGCATTACAATCCAGGAGACAGTGCGACCATGATAGTTCAAGGGTGGCGCCAGAATAGCTTGGCGCCCATGGGCGCCAAGCTATTCTGGCGCCACCCTTGAACTATCATGGTCCATAGGCGAAAAGCTATTCTGGCGCCACCCTTGAACTATCATGGTTCATATTCGCCGAGCTATTCTGGCGCCACCCTTGAACTATCATGGTTCATAGTCGCCAAGCTATTCTGGCGCCACCCTTGAACTGTCACGGTCCATAGGCATCGAGCTTTTCTCGCGCCACCCTTGAAATATCACGGTCAATAGGCGCCAAGCTATTATGCCGCCACCCTTGAACTATCGCGGTCCATAGGAGCCAAGCTATTATGCCGCCACCCTTGAACTATCACGGTCCATAGGCGCCACGCTATTCTGTCGCCACCCTTGAACTATCACGGTCCATAGGCGCCAAGCTATTATGCCGCCACCCTTGAACTATCACGGTACATAGGCGCCAAGCTATTCTGTCGCCACCCTTGAACTATCACGGTCCATAGGCGCCACGCCGCTATTCTGTCGCCATCCTTGAACTATCACGGTCCATAGTCGCCAAGCTATTCTGGCGCCACCCTTGAACTATCATGGCCGCTCCGTATCTTGCTGTGGTGTGTCGGGGCTAAATGAGCTAATAGAACTTGCATTCTTCCCGTGCACACAAACACGCAAACCCCTACGCATCGACACTCAAAATCACGCACAGGAAACGTTGGCTTTCATTATACACGTCTTCAGTATCGAGGAAACACACCTAACAATTTTATGAGAGGATCGAAACAAGTCGTGATGTCCATCTAGAAGAAGCATAGATTCTCATCAGCACCTGCGGTTTTAGTCGCAGGAGTTCATGCGAATCTATTTCTCTTGAATCGACCCCTTTTACTTAACTCTTTTAGCCCCACGGGTGCATTTTGAAAGTGTTACTAAACGACTATGTACCAGTTGCAGGAGGTGGATTGACCATTATAATTCATGGGTAGTGCCAGATTAGCTTGGCGCCTGAAGGCGCCAAGCTAATCTGGCACTACCCTTGAATTATCATGGTCAATCAATCTCCTTCTGTAGGGACTCGGGGCTAAATGTGTTAAATGCAATAGTTTAGTTTCTCATACTGAGCAGGTTGTTGAAATTCTGCATCCGGCATCAGAAGAGGTCTAAACAAAATTGAAAAGGACAAGCGCGTCAGAGATGACGTATTACGCTCCGTCGTGACGTCAAAGGTCAAAAGTTAGTCGAGCTTACTAAGAAACTGTCCACGGCTAATATACAAGTGGCGCTCTCGGTCTGAGAAACGAAGATGCGTACAATTAACTCATTCAAGGCGCCCCGCAGCAATAGCTGCGAAAGTGTCGTATAGCGTTGCATAGACTATAGTCTCGTGTGTCCATGCTGGGGCTTATAAGAATCTATTTTGCCCTTTGAAGGCAAAAGACAGCAAGTCCAAAGCAAGATTTTCATTGTATTACAACGAAGATCTTGATTCCACACAGACTTATTCCCGTTTGCCTTTACAGGGCAGTAGCTTATGCCTCCCACCGAAAAGGGAAAGTGTTGATTAAAAATGTACATAGATCAATATATTGAGCTGAGTGGTGGAACAACTGAGTCTTCGATGGTTGTATGGTGTTGTTTTGTGTGTGTGTGTGTGTGTGTGTGTGTGTGTGTGTGTGTGTGTGTGTGTGTGTGTGTGTGTGTGCCTTGCCATGTGTTGTATGGGTAGACAGAAACTTTCTCATGAGAGATTAATGAAGTATTATTGTATTGTATTGCGTTGCGTTGCACTGCATTGTATTGTATTGTGTTTTATTTTATTTATTGTATTGTGTTGTATTGTATTGTATTGTATTGTGTGTATTGTATTGTGTTGTATTGTATTGTATTGTGTTGTATTGTATTGTGTTGTATTGTATTGTATTGTGTTGTGTTGTATTGTATTGTATTGTGTTGTGTTGTATTTATTGTATTGTATTGTGTTGTGTTGTGTTGTATTGTATTGTGTTGTGGTGTGTTGTATTGTGTTGTGTTGTGTTGTATTTATTGTATTGTATTGTATTGTATTGTGCCGAGGGAGGACACCAGCGTGCCGCCCGTCCGAACCCACTGTGTCCTCCAATTTTGAAGCTGTCGTCTGAATGCTTCATTACAATCCAGGAGACATGATAGTTCAAGGGTGGCGCCAGAATAGCTTGGCGCCTATGGGCGCCAAGCTATTCTCGCGCCACCTTTGAACTATCATGGTCCATTAGCACCAGGCTATTCTGGCCCCACCCTTAAACTATCATGGTCCATAGGTGTGTGCACTTCACAATGCAAATAACTGTGCATGTGATTTTTGGATCTTTGATCTCTAAACGTAATCTTGCTTTTCACAAAAAAATGGACTTTGCTGTTTTTTGCCTCCCTGAAGCAGCGGTGTGTTGCAGGGGATCCAGAAGATACATTCATTTTGCATAAGTTTGGCTAAAATCGTTAGCTCAGGAGACAACTAACTTTGAGCTTTGACGTCATGACGGGGGGGATAATACGCCATCTCTGACGCGCTTGTCCGTTCAAATTTGTTTGGACCGCTTGCTATGCAGCATGCGGAATTTCGACGACCTGCTCCGTATGAGAAACTGTTGTTTAAAGTAACAGGGATTGAGTCATTTGTTAAGAGGCATAGATACTCGTGAGCTACTGCGGCTGCGGCCGCAGGAGTTCATGTGAATCTATGTCTTCTGCATATGGCTGGGAATAGATGTTTGGGCTTCATGGAGCCATGGCGATCTACGTCTTCGGCAGATGGCGAGGTTTGCTAACGATTTTTTGGGGTAGCTGGGACTTGCATCATATCAAAGCAAACACGGACGCGTGCCTGCCCTGAATTTGATTGAAGATGAGATCACATGCAATTAATTCAGCAGGAGGACGTGAGTAGAGTCCACGGCCACTTCAAAAATGGGCAAGAGAGAGAGAGAGAGAGAGAGAGAGAGAGAGAGAGAGAGAGAGAGAGAGAGAGAGAGAGAGAGAGAGAGAGAGAGAGAGATGAAATGAAATGAAATGAAACTTTATTTTTCAAGGATAAATGATTAGGTACATTCAATGACCTTTTTTAAATCATGTCCTTGCTCAGCTACAGCATACACGTAAACACACATACACATAATTTTATATATAAAAGTATACATAATAGTGAAAAATACAGGCAACAATAATTCC
>BTPG01000002.1:223496966-223556966 GCA_036245525.1 Semisulcospira habei | reverse complement strand
CGATCGACCATGACAATTCAAGAGTAGTGCCTGGCAGCTTTGGCTCTTCGATGCGTAGGCAAAAAAGACCCCGGTGACCGCTGTGTATCGACCAGCCGCGCTGCCACCCACCCATTCCTGAGTTGACAAGCTCAGGGGAATGAGTGGAGCGTGAAAAGGGTAGTGTCTGATTAGCTTGGAGATTAGTCAGCGCCAAGCTAATCAGGCACTAACCCTTTAGTGTGCTGTCATGGCTAATGCTGTGAATGTTTAAGTAGTAGAATATTGTATGTAATAAGGCCGTGGTGGTTGCGTTGGTCAGGATCTGGGGAAGGTTATGCACTTTCATTTTGCCAATCCGCCAAACTCAGGTTTACCGCCTGCAGCATACAATCTCTCAACTTTAAATCACGCAACCTCTCCCCCCCCCCCTCCCCCACCCCCAACTCTGCTGAAATCTCAGCCTACGTTTACTGCCTTAACATCTTCCCTGCCGAGAGAAAGTGACTATGACCCCAAATGCAAGAGGTATAGATCCTCATGCGCCCCCGGGCTCATGAGGATCTATTCCTCTTGCTGACACCAGTTTGTGTCCACGTTGTTTGCATGGATGGGGTCTTTGGCGTTGAATGAACAACATTACAGAAACACAATCTGGCGGTGAAGGGGTCAATCCCCTCAGCCTCCCTACCGCCCCGCTACCCCTCTCCCCCTCCCCCCGTCCCTTGCCCCCTGCCCGCCCCTTCGTTCCACTCAGAACCCTAACTGCATCTATTGACTTCACCGATATACATGTGAAATCCACGTGCAAAAGACACAGATTTTCGCTAACACTAGCAGCTTGCTGCTGCATGCATTTCTTTCCCTCCGCTAACCCTGACTAATGTATCTTTAAAAAAAAAAAATCACAATTTATCTCAATTTACATTGACAGAATGACGTGGAACTTTCTTCTCTTCTTTGTACATGCACCAGAAATTAGGATTCAATAAACCAGGACCAGAACAGCAGCAGCAATGGGATCAGCTACAACAACGACGACAACAACAACATTAACAACAACAACGATAACTACGACAAGATCGGCGACAACAACAACGACAAAATTAGCGACAAAAACATCATCATCATCAACATCACCACCAACAGCAATAACAACAGAAACAACAAAATCAAAACCAACAACAACAACGTCATTAACAACGCAACAACAACGTCAAAATCAGCGACAACAACAACAGCAACAACAACAACAACAACAACAACAACAGCATGAGGTGGGGCCCACTTCACGGGCGGGCAATATGACAGATTTGGGACACGCTCAAAGAACCATCAGCTTACCTCTACAAGAGGGATAGATGGAGACCCAATCATTTCAGACGGAAGTAGGGCGCGAAACTGGCAATTCAGACAATTTCTTACGTCACAAAAAGAGAAGCAATTTCCAAAAATAGTGTTTACGTTCAGGAAACTACCTATCGTTCAACAACCCTTTTTTTTTTAAATCTCAGAAAGCTGCGTTAGATCTGTCGCATATCTAACCCGAACCTTAAGATGTAAATTACGCCGGTCTGTGTCAGCGAGAGACGTAAAATCATTGACAAGAGTCATAGATTCTCATGAGTTACTGCAGTTGCGGGGGCTCATGAGAATCTAGGACTCTTGCAGACGGACTGAGGTGGCTGAGAGACTAAACCGAAATCGCGTCCTTGTATTAAGCCCGATAATGCAACATTCTCTTAGCGCATTTAATTCAGCTTGGAAACATTAAGGCTTCGCCGATGACCGCTTTCTACGAGCGAATAAAAACCCCTCGTGGGATCTCGCCTGAGCGGATTGAACTTTCAATCATGGCCAGCGCAATCTTGAAAATTTAACAGGCGATCGAAGCCAGCGTTATTTGCAGCCATTGGCCAAACAGGTTTGTGATGATGCAGAAACCGTGATAGGCTACTTCTTGAGAGTGAGGCAGATGAGAGTGAATTTTAGCATTCGAAGGCATAAAATCTCATGAGAACCTGTTGCCTGCAATCTCTGAGAATTTAATAGGGAATCAAAGCTAGAAATAATATCTGCATGCAACTTTCTGAAGAATAAATCGTAGCATAATGAAAGAATAGGTGCCTCATTCGTTTTTAAGACACAGTGGTAAACTAGGCTGAATTGCAGAAAAAGAATGATAAAGTCAGAATGGTTCGCAAGGATCTACACTTCTTGCAGATTTACGTTAGACGATTCGCCAGGAAGATTCGCACAGTCGAAGATTAACTCATTCAACTCCGACACGCCACGGCAAGATATGGATCGAGCGTGATAGTTCAAGGGTTGTGCCAGAATAGCTTGGCGCCCATAGGCGGGCGCCAAGCTATTCTGGCACAACCCTTGAACTATCACGCTCGATCTGTTTCCAGAAGTGTAATACAGTCTTCAGGGAGCAACTTGAAAATTTGCGGATTTCGGTCCTGGAGCAGAATGAGTTAAATGACATTTGATCTAATCTTGCCGAAGAACATAAACCTGACGACAAGAGGCACAGAGCCTCATGGGCCCCTGCAGAAGGTTGCGGGGGCCCATGAAGATCTATCCCTCTTGTAAAAGGTAAGCTGATGGTTCTTTAAGCGTGTCCCACATGGTCTTCTGCGTTGTTGGCTGGTGGATATAGCCACACATCAGACTCCACTAAACGGATAACACTTTACTCAGGCTCTTCGTACACACACACACCGGGAAATAGATCGACCATGATAGCTGTTGGAAAGTTTCTTACTGGCTTGGTTTACACGCACTCTATATTTCGAAATAACACATGTATCCATGTGAATGCAGGTCTACATAGTTGTAATACCTAAGATAAGAACATGAAAACTCAGTTCGGAGACGCTGAGCTAGTCAAGACTACTAATACTATTAAAAGGTAAAGACCGGTATAGGGCCTACCCAGTAAGCAAAGGTCGTCGGGCCCACAGTGGCTGTCGTAGGGCCAAAGACCTTTTGCTACTAGGGTGTATGGCTGTTCAGTGTTGCGGCGTGTATTGTGCTGCCTTTCTGTGACGTTCGCCACCTCCGATTTCTGTTGAGCTGTCTTGGTGGATGCGTCTCCCGCAGTTCGCAACAGAAGTCAACGTGCTAATTAACACATTCGAAATGTGGCGCATCCAGATACAGCGTATCCGGATGCTCAACGACTCAAATGAGTATCGCATCCACTTTCACATTTAAGCTGGGTCATCGTGCAAGACATGTCCTTTCAGCGATCATCTGGTGCGACAATGGTCTTCTGGCTGACGTCGGCCACAGTTGGCACGCGCACGGCCGTGCACGGGCCAACTGTGGCCAATGTCGACCCGAGGATCATTGGCGGAATGGAAACGCGTGTTTGGAAGAGAAGTACAACGTACGGTTCCAAGCCAGTAGGGCCCTGTGCTGGCAATTCCTATGTCCGGGCATACGTACATCTCCATCTGCAAGTGGTATAGATTCTCGTGAGCCCCTGCATCCTGAGACTCTATCCCACTTATTGCCATCCTCAGAATGGTGCATGGAAGTCTTCCGGTTTGTTAACGGCGCAATATATTTATGTAATATAGAGAACCAAGAGGGATGAATGGCCTTCTAGCAAACACGCCTTTTCCCCCTTTTTTAATTTGAAAGAGGAGGGAGAGGGGGGAAGAGGTGGGGGGGGGGGGGGGGGAGGTTACCAGCCGGAATTAACCCAGTTGTGCATGCAACCACAGGTTCCGTAAACAGTATCAATGGCTGCGTGCACAAGGGGTTAGGGTTATTGAGGTTTCCATAGCCAATAAATGCATCTAATACGGAGCGGGAACATAATTGAATCGCCTTGCATGAAATGTCTGTAATGCAAACAGATACGGGGAGTGAACACGCCAAATCAGTGTCTCGAAGGAGCTGGGAGGTTGTGTGTGTGTGTGTGTGTGTGTGTGTGTGTGTGTGTGTGTGTGTCGGTGTGTGTGTGCGCGTGCGTACGTGTGTGTGAGAGCGTACGTGTGTGTGTGTTTGTGTTTGTGTGTGTGTTTGTGTGTGTGTGTGTGTGTGTGTGTGTGTGTGTGTGTTGCTTCCTCCCCTCCATCCACCCCATTATCAATCCATGCGTCCGTCCGTCCATCATCCATCCATCCGTTCGTTCGTCCGCCCATCCATCCATCCTTCCATCCGCCCGTCCATCCATCCGCCCATCCATTCATCCGCCCATCCATCCATCCGTCCGTCCGTCCGTCCATCTCTGACTGCACGAGGAGGGATGCCGGGACCGCTTCACTAAGATCTGAACGCTTTATCCACCGAGCCGGCATGCACATCGCCATTGTGTTTCGGCTTTTGAGTTGCCACATTCCTTCTGCGAATGAAGATAAGTAGCGACTGATCTCTCTGTTTGTTTGTCTATTTTGACAAAGGGTATTTACCCGAAACATTAATAAATTGTGTTGTAACAGTCTTTTCTAAGCGTGGGTCTCCAGTGAGTTTCTGCACATGTAGGGATCCCTGAAAACGAACTCGCGGACAAGGCTGCTAAAGCTGGAGCTACTGGGGTCCCTGGCTCACTTAAAATCCATCTCTCCCCCTCCCCAACAGAACAACAAATTAAAATAAGAAAATTTATTAAAGACAGCCTAATAAGCAGATATAGTGAACTAGGAAAAAATACACAAAAATTCCTGTATTTAATTGCAAAAATTCTCCACTAGACAAAACATCTCCTTTTATTAATCCATTTATTCATAGCCGGAATATACACCGACAGCTGGAGGGTGAAGTACTCCCGCCCCACATGCATGTGTGGCGACGGAGGACTTCACCCCCGAGCACGCAATCCTCATCTGCCAACATTTTCAGCTCGACTGCTCCGACGTTAGAAGTAAACATCCCAATGTAACAACAATATCTGAATTATTATTTAAACCTGATCTAGATACCCTATTAAAAATCATTGCGGCCACGCGGGGCGGGAACTGGCGGCGCTGATCTAGGTCGGCGCTGCCGGCCCCTCGCCTCGCAATGGCCATCTTTTTTTTTCTTCCCTTCTCTACACTCCTAAGTTCTAGTATGCGCGACCGGGCAATCGGTCCGAACGACGCATCCTACCAAAAATATAGTCATGAAAGAAATAAAGTTGTTGTATATATTTTGTGCATACTTCTGCCCCCCTCCCCCTTTTTTCCCCCATCCACCCCCTCTCCACACCCCTCTCCTCAGTTACTGTAAATCTTGATTCTCCCCTCATCAAAATGGGATTGAATGAAAAATTAAAAAATATAGAAGTTTAAGGTGAATATTAAGACCCTTATACTGTCGCAGGTCCAATATGGTCTAAACGACCTGTTGTAGGCTGTAAATACCAGCAGACACAGTGTGTGACTCACACAGCTGATCCACAAACAGTGAGGCAGCACGTCAGACCAGGATCCCGGCTAAATGAAAAAGATATAAGGAAATGAAAAAAAGAAAGCAAAAATAATACTGGGAAAGCGAAAGAAAAGAAAGAAGAAAGGAATGCATAATTTTACCCTAGCAATCAGTCTGGCCTAATGATATAACGATCATAAAATTACTTTAATCATTTTCTAGTATCCTGGCTTCGGTTAAGCTTTGAAGCACCCGGCCTCAACCTCCTTCACCCAGACAGCCCCCCCCCCTACCCCCCGTTTTTTTTTAAAATTATTTATTTTTTTCCCACTATGCCAAACCAGATAGTCCCCAATACTTCTTTTAGTCAGTCGTGGGGACGTTCTCGACACTTACCCACCTAATATTAGTCTACTCCTTTGTTAAGGTTTTACCTTACCTTACTTTTCACCAACACACAGATCCAACACTAGGTCAAACAAAGACTGCGCATGCCTCCGTGCCTTGCGCTGGTAACCCAATGCTACATACTGACTGCCGCGCGCCTCGCTTGCGAGCCGCGTGGCACGAACAAATTTTAACCTATGATCAATACCTAAATTTAGACCATAAGTTGTTAACCATTATCCTTTTAACTGCAGTCGTTGACAACATAAAGCGTGCATATAGTAAAGTTTTACTTACTTACTTACTTACGCCTGTCACCCCTACCCGGGTATAGGCCGTCGACGAGAGACCTCCAGCGACTCCTGTCCTGTGCTTCTCCTTCAATTTTACTCCAGGTGGTTCCCAGTCTCTTGATGTCTGCTTGGAGGTCTCGACGCCAGGAGTTTCTCGGCCTACCTTTTTTCCTCTTTCCGTGGGGGTTCCATGACAATGCCTGCCTAGTGAGACTGGAAGCTGGCTTTCTCAGACTGTGACCAATCCATCCCCATCTTCTTCGCCCAATTTCATTCACTGCTGTTATCTGCTCTGTTCTCTCCCAGAGTCTGACGTTGCTGATCTTCTCTGGTCAGTGGATTTTCAAAATTCTTCTAAGGCAACTGTTTATGAAGATCTGTACTCTGTTGACTGGTTTTTGTCAATCTCCAAGTCTCTGCTCCGTATAGGAGAACTGCATTTACGTTGGAGTTGAAAATCCGGACTTTGGTGTGTTGTGACAGCTCTCTGGAACTCCACACTTTTTTTCAACTGGAGAAAGGCTGCTCTGGCTTTACCGATTCGTGCTCCGACATCTGCATCAGTGCCGCCTTTTTTTGTCTATGATGCTCCCGAGATAGGTGAAGGACTCCACCTCCTCCAACGGGGTGCCAGCAAGCAAGACTGGTTCTTCCCTGGTTGCGTTCAGCCTCATTGTCTTTGTTTTCTGTTTGTGGATGGTGAGGCCCACTTGGGACGAGATGTCAGCAAGCCTCGTGGTCTTGTCCTGCATTTGTTGATGAGTGTGGGACAGTAATGCCAAGTCGTCTGCAAAATCGAGGTCGTCAAGCTGTGTCCACAGTGTCCACTGTATTCCACTTCGTCTGTGCTCTGTGGTCCTCTTCATGACCCAGTATATGGCCAGTAGGAAGAGGAACGGAGACAGCCGACACCTCTGCCTGACACCGGTTTTGACCTGGAGCTCCCTGGTGAACTGCCCTTCGTGGATCATGCGACATGTCATGCCATCGTAGCTGCTCTTGATCAGGCGGACGAGCTTTGTGGGTACACCATAGTGTCGTAGGAGTTTCCACAGAGTCTCTCGGTCCACGCTGTCAAATGCTTTCTCGTACCCCACAAAGTTGACGTACAGCGGGGTGCTGCACTCCAAAGACTGTTCCACGATGATGCGGGGAGTGGCGATCTGGTCTGTACATGATCGTTTTTTTCTGAATCCTGCTTGCTGGTCTCTCAGCTGGGGGTCAACGGAGCTCTTCATTCTCTCCAGGATGATCCTGTTGAAGACCTTTCCTGGTACTGACAGCAAGGTGATTCCTCTGTAGTTGGAACACTTGCTGAGGTCGCCTTTCTTAAGAAGCTTGATTAGGTACCCCTCCTTCCAGTCAGCCGGCATCACCTCCTCTTCCCAGATCTTTCCAAACAGTGGGTACAGCATCTCTACTGTTGTCTCTAGGTCTGCTTTTAGAGACTCCGCTGGGATGCCATCTGGCCCTGCTGCTTTGCCGTTCTTCAAAAATGCCACTGCTCTTCTGATCTCTTCCCGGCTGGGTCTGTCACAGCTGATGGGTAGGTCGGTCTCTGCTGGCTGGATGTCTGGGAGGGGGGGGGGGGGGCTCGAGTGGGCTGGGTCTGTTTAGTAACTCTTCAAAATACTCGGCCCATCTGTCGAGTTGGTCTGCTCTGTCTGCAATAGGTTTGCCTTCTTTGTCTTTTACTGGTCTTTCTGTATGGCCATACTTGCCCGACAATCTTCTGGTAATGTCGTAGTGCTGTTTCATGTTGCCGCTGCCTGCTGCCTTTTCTGCCTCAGCTGCCAGGCTGTCTGTGTAGGCTCTCTTGTCTGCCCTGATACTCCTCTTCACCTCGCGGTTGGCTTCCGAGTATTCCTCCTGTGCCCCTGCTTTGGCTGCTCTCGTGCGACTGTTGTTGACAACTGCTTTCTTCTGCTTCCTCACTTCTATCTTCTTCAAGGTCTGTGCCGACAGCCAGTCCTTGTGATGGTGTCTTTGCAGGTTGAGTTCAGCGCCTCTCTAACTGCCTTCCACTGCTGCTCTGTGGTGACCGCCTCCTCTTCATTTACTAGCTCCTGTAGCGCTTGAAACCGGTTGGACAGCACCAGTTTGAAATCTTCTCTCACTCCAGTCTCTCTCAGGAGGCCTACATTATAGCGTTGTCTTCTTGTTGTCTCTGTGCGGCTTTTCTTTAACTTGAGCTTTATTCTTAAGGTAAGCAGATGGTGGTCTGAGGCGACATCTGCTCCCCTCCTCACTCGAACATCTTGAAGGGATCTTCTAAATTTCTTGCTAATGCAGATATGGTCTATTTGGTTCTCTGTAGTATGGTTAGGTGAGACCCAAGTTGCTTTGTGTATTCTTCTGTGTGGAAAGATGCTGGCTCCAATGACAATTCTGTTTAGAGCACAAAAGTTTACAAACCTCTCCCCGTTCTCACTCATCTCACCTAGTCCCTGCCTCCCCATCACCTCTTCGTAACAAGTGTTGTCCTCCCCTATTTTGGCATTAAAATCGCCCATGACGATGGTGATGTCTCGCTCGGCACGTTTGTCCACGGCACTCTGGAGTCGGTCGTAGAACTCTTGTTTCTCTTCTTCGTCACTGTCATTAGTGGGCGCATAACACTGGATGACGTTCAGCTTGAGCTTTTTCTTGGTTCTAAAGGCTGCTGCTTGGCCCAAGAGGTTCCCAGCCCATCAGCGCTCTCTGTGCCACTGGTGACAGCATGAATGCTACTCCTTCTGTATGGGGGGCATTCTCCTCTTCATGACCTGAATACAGAATCATCTCCCCACTGAACAGCCTTTTCTGGCCAGACTGCGTCCATCTGGCTTCACTGATACCTAGCAGGGAAAGGTTGTACTTTTGCATTTCCGCTGCTACCTGGACGGCCTTGCCGCTCTGGTACATGGTCTTGACGTTCCATGTGCCCATGGTTGTGTCCCTGGATAGAGAGAGGCGGCTCGGTCCTGTGGCTTCCGAAGACTTCCGGCTTTCACCACAGAACGTCATAAATCTTTTGGTAGAAGAACCTTCCTCCTCCAGGAAAGGAATTACTGTTTGTCTTTTCGTCGGCGTTTTTGTAGCTATTTCCTTTTTTGCAGGGTGGGGAAGCTAACCCCACGCCCAACCCCCTTACTAGGAGGACCTGGGGTTTTCTGTCGGGGTCACCTTCCCTTAGACCATGTTGGTTCACGGCACCTTATTTCATTCGGTGCACCCCTCTCGCGAGGGACCCCCTATCCACCACCCAGGGGACGCGCCTCAACGCCATATGGTCCCAGCGCGAGGTAGTAAAGTTTTAACCTATGTTTAGTCTGTACATATTGGTCCTTTTAACTCTCTCTTTAAAATATATATTGTGAAATAAACGATTTTATTCTTAACCATAATAGAAAGGACCGCTGTTGATCAGGCCTCGGAACTCCTGCATAGACGATATCACGACCGCCATGCGGCGGCCTTCAGTTGCACCGCCGGCCTTCTCTTTCCCCCTCTTGCTCCCCATTCTTTTTCCTCCACCCCCCTAACTAGGTAAAACCAGCTAGTTTCGAGGAGACAGGAAATTGGACTTAGTCAGTCAGTTTTCTAAGCGTGTTTCTTTCCCCGTTGGGTACTTCTTTGCATTGTCTTTATGGAACAGTCGCGGAACTCTTTTTCTTTGTCAGTCCACAGCTAGATGAAAGACTATTATACTGGAGAGCAAAAGAAATGCGACATTTTTGGAATCATCGGAAACACGTTAGTGTTTTCGATGATTCCAAAAATGTCGCATTTGTTTTCGTCGTCAGTATATATTTTACGGCCTAATTTGGAGAAGGCTCTCTAACCCGTTTCGCTTATTTTTGACCCAATAATTTGACCCTCTGCAACACGTCGCATTTGGTTCCGTACGAGGACTGCACTTGATCTCCTGAGTGTCTCAAGAGAAAACCCGTTAACTTTAATTTTCCTGTTGACCTTTTTTCAGGACACTCTTTTTACAAACCCATGTCATCTGCAAGAGACACAGATCTCCATGAACCACTACAAACCCGCGGGTTTCCAAATGATCCAAGCTTTGGCCAGTCACGAAAACGTGTTTCGGCTTCAATGTCCCTAAGACAAGCAGAGAAGGCCATCGCAATTTCACATCTGCGAAGCTACAGTAATGGTTTCAAACTATGTCATTGCAAGAAACATAGATGTTCATGAGCCCCCGCATTCGCGGGGGCTCATGAACATCTATGCACTTGCTGCTTCTGTTGGCATCTGTTTTTATTAAACTATTCGGGAGTTTAGTCTACGGTTTTACCGTAAGCTTTCAAAGCCTACCCCAGGGCCGTCTAATGGTGAGATGAAAGCACGGGCTGTTTCCTCAAGCATGCACTGATTACAAGCAAAATGACTGATCTTTACTCTAGCGAACGACGCATGGGAACTACTTTTTATAAGCGCGGGAGCACAAACAAGTGGATGGTCTCTGATCAGCTGCACGGCGCAGGAAGACAAAGCCGCCAGAGCTTTTATGTATAAAGTCCCAATGCGCAAAAGGCGGTTGTGCGCGGGCCAACGGCGGCCGACGTCGGCCCGATGGCTTTTTGCGGATTGGGGTCTGCTTTTTTTCTCCCTAATACCACCTCAGCCGTTATTTCTTGTCTTTCTTTTTATTGTGTCTGGTTGTAGGAGTTTCATTCAAACAAGGTTGCCAACAGAAGAAAAGATCAAGTCGAAATACTTGATCGGTGAATCCTAAGAGGGTAGTATTTTTGCCACCATCTCACAAACATAAAGTTATTCAATCACAAACAAAGTTAATAAAAATCACAGGCAATAATGCACGTGGATATACAACGCGGGTTCAGCAAGAGGCATAGATCCTCATGGGCCCCCGCAAATGCGGGGCCCATGAAGATCTATACCTCTTGCAGTTAGATGGTACTCAATGTTTATCGTCAGTGAAGGGGCTAAGCTTGTTCACTTCACAGAAATAACTAAACAACCAACACAGACAGAAGCACGCTTTGAAAAGGGAAGCATGATAAGTTTAGTAAACTGTCTTTTGCTTACTCTTCCATAGCGTGTTTCTTTCATATTTCCTTAGTTCTTTTAACCAGTTCAATGCCAGCTAAAGCAATCTTTCTGCTGTGTTTATGCAGTCCTCGTTTATTCAAAGCCAATAAACCCTGGCTGTCCCATGAACATGCATGGATTCATAGAGGTGTCAGCAAGAGGCATGGCTCCTCATGAGTTCTCGCAACTGCGGGTGCTCATGAGGATCTATATCTTTTGCAGTTAGGTGGTGGTCGAATTTTTCTCGGCACTGAATGGGTTAAAATAATAATAATAAAGAATAGGGACAGGACACCAAGGCCGCAAGAAAAACTCGAGCGTAAGGAATGTGTTTTTCCTTAAGGCGTGATCTGCTTTCATGTTTTGTTGGGAGTGCTGATGCCATTGAGCAATTGTACGTGTGCACAGCATCCCTTTAACAGTGATTACCCTCTGACCGGCGGACCGTGAAGAAGATAAAGAAGGAGGTGGCTGGCAAGGCTGCTTAAACAATTCATGCGTGACGTCCTGTTTTCTTATAAAGTGTTTAATGAGATGTGATTTTGGTGATGATATGTCATTGAAAATGACTCTCTCTCTGTGTGTGTGTGTGTGTGTGTGTGTGTGTGTGTGCGTGTGTGTGTGTGTGTGTGTGTGTGTGTGTGTGTGTGTGTGTGTGTGTGTGTGTGTGTGTGTGTGTGTGTGTGTGTGTGTGTGTGTGTGTGTGTGTAAAACAAAGTATGTAGAGGTTTGAAACATATATTAATAGAAAACAACCTACGATACTGATTCAATTCCGTAATTGCTCCGCATCCGTGAAAATGTAATCGGCGTATTCTTCCACCCCTCTGTTTTGCAACAAGCATCTTTTCCGTGTTTTGCAAGCGAACACCTTTTCCGAGTAAACACATCAATTTTAAAGCTTCATCCAACTTCCTTATAATTATTTGAAGTCAACAAACAACAGGTGTAGTTGCATTCTGTTCATTAGCCAACCCTTTCTACGTGCAAGACTGAGGCATACATTTTCATGATCCCTGACACGCGCCGGGCTAAACAAATCTATGTCCCTGTTTCAAACCGCATCTCTACTCCTCAGATTGAGGGGGTGATTAGAGTAGAAGCCTGTAATACGTAAACAGGTTAAGAGAACAAAACAGACGTAGAAAACAATCAGAAGTTAAATGGACGAAACCCTGGAAGTGGTCGCGGAGTAATTTGCCTGGTTTTCGCGCCGCAGAACACTTACGTGCAAAAAACAGGCACAGTGACACGTTCAGGGCTTAGGTCGATATTCCTCAATAAATTTGGGAGTTGCATCCTGACGACTGCATACCAGTAGCGGAGACAGATCGATCTTGACAGTTCAAGTGTAGTGCCAGATTAGCTTGGCGCCTGGAGCCTACACTTGAACTGATAATAACGAACCTCCTATTGCTGTAGTGTTAGGGCTGACAGGGACAACAAACTCTTGCCCTAAGGGATAGTGCTTCTTCTGATGACTGCATAACAAGAGACAGATCGATCTTGACAGTTCAAGGGTAGTGCCAGATTAGCTTGGCGCCAGGAGGCGCCAAGCTAATCTGGCACTACCATTGAACTGATGAGAACGAACCTTATCTTGCTGCTAGTGTCAGGGTTGACAGGATCGGCAACAGACTCTTGCCCTAAGGGGTAGTGCTTCTCCAGCGTACAGCTAATCAGGCACTAAGTTTGAGAGAGTGTATGGGACTCTCCAACCAGCTACAGCGTTAGAGATCGATCTTGACAGTTTAAAGGCACTTCCAGATTAGCATGGCGGCCGGAGGCGTCAAGCTAATCTGGCACTAGAACTGAGAGAAACGAACCTCATCTTGCTGCTGGATTCATGGATGACATGGCCCACAGACTCTTGCCCTGGTGTTTCTTCAGCGTATAACTAATCAGGCACTACCCTTGAGTGAGAGTGTGGGACGTTCCAATCAGCTATAGTATTAGAGTTGTTTCGGGACTCTCCTATGAGAACAGACACATAAAGTACATAGAATAAGTCCAGGAAGTGCGCGTTCCACTGACGACAAGTCGCAAAAGGACGTCTTGATAAGAGTCGCTTAGTCACGAGAGCGCCCTGGAAAAGTACAGACACATTCATATCAACACCTTTCCATGACACTGAACGCATATTTCGTTTCTGAAATCTTTGTTCATTCGGCGACCCAGCCTAAAGCTACAACCGCCCAAGTCGGAGCGTGAACACACATTGGTCTCAGCAAGAGGCATAGATCCTCATGTATAAAGGCGTACAAACAGACACAGTGACATGGTCAGGGCTTAGGATGATATTCCCAAATTTGGGAGTTGCATCCTGATGACTGCATACCAGTTCAAGAGACAGATCGATCTTGACAGTTCAAGGGTAGTGCCAGATTAGCCAGCAGTCGTTGGGTACTCATGAGGATCTATGTCTTTTGCAGTTGGATCTTGTTTGCTTATACGTGTTTGTCTTGTAAAACATTTGTCACTGGCGCAAGAGAAATGTTGAAACTGGTTTCATACAAGTACAACCGTCAAGAGACCAGACCGCCGACAACATGATGAGGAAACCTGAACGAGTTACTGACCCCTGACAGCGGCTCCGAGTCTACGAGTTATCGTCCCCTGACAGCGGCTCCGAGGCTCTATAGAGGCTCGGATCCGGCGTCAGGTGCCGATAACTCGTGTAAGTTTTCTCGTCATGTGAGAAAAATAGCAGACAAGAGAAACTTGGAGAGCTATTTTCGGACTGTCCTCGGTCGTCTGCTGTCCTTAGTAATGGGTCAGAGAGAGAGAGAGAGAGAGAGAGAGAGAGAGAGAGAGAGAGAGAGAGAGAGAGAGAGAGAGAGAGAGAGAGAGAGAGAGAGAGAGAGAGAGAGAGAGAGAGAGAGAGAGAGAGAGAGAGAGAGAGAGAGACTCAGACTCAGTATTGTTCAGACAAAATGTCCATACAATGGAGTGAGACATTACATAATTTATAATTCAGGTGTATATAAAAGCCATAAGGCGATGTTTATAACAACACACACACACACACACACACACACACACACACACACACACACACACACACACACACACACACACACACACACACACACACACACACACACACACACACACTTCCATTCGATCTACGCCAGCACATAATAGCCACTTTTGACCTACATGTAAAATGCGGTATCCAAATCCAGGCCACAGCCGTGTACCACACAGACCAGGTCGGAGTAAGAACCACAGTTTGCACGTGGAATCATACAAGCGTGCTGCTACGGAGTTTAAATGCATGAAATACAAATCTTGCTAAATCGGCAATAGACTGCGGGTTGGTAGTGTCAAGGATACACAATTCTTTCTTTTTGAGTTCCATAAGGTCAAACTTACATAGGTATTTGACACGCAGTTTATCGTAGAATGGACAGTAAAACATAAAGTGAATTTCATCTTCCACAGCATTGGAGAGAGAGAGAGAGAGAGAGAGAGAGAGAGAGAGAGAGAGAGAGAGAGAGAGAGAGAGAGAGAGAGAGAGAGAGAGAGAGAGAGAGAGAGAGAGAGAGAGTAATCAAACTATTTTCGTAGACAGTCCCCAATCGCCAATTGTCCGTGAAACAGGACACACTACGTTCTCTTGCAAACAAAGCAGTTCTGATGCTGTCAGTGTCCTGTCCGCAGTTATTCTGTCCTCATCGCGTTCACACCAGGCGCCAGCAGTGGGAAGGTGGATCGACCAAGATTGCACTAGAATCGTGCCTGATTTGTCCCGGACTTTATACAGGATAACCTGTTTTCAGCATCCACACTTTTTGCAAGAAAACAAGTGGTCTTAAAACTACTAAAAAATCGATGCTCTTTCAAGAGAAATCTTGAACAGCAAAAAACGTCACCTGTCATTAAAGACCACAATTTAGGTGGCTGCAGCCACCTAAATTGTGGTCTTTAATGACAGGTGTTCTCTCATAAGGTTGGTCGCTCACAACAGGTATAGAATAGTTTGCGTGACTGATGTCAAATTAACCTCTTCCCTGCCATTGTACGTACATCGTTTCTGAAATAGTTGTTCGTTCAGCGACCAAAAGCTATAACCGTCCAAGAAACATGGATACAAATAGGTCTCAGCAAGAGGCATAGATCCTCATAAGCCCCCGCAGTCGCAGGTGCTCATGAAGATCTATGTCTCTTGCAGAAGATCGTGTTCACTTTTTTCTCGGCAGTGAAGGGTTTGAAAACATCCGTACATGACTTTTTATTACATGATATCTGATTAATCAATAACTGTTTTCGTGCGGGAATGGTTCTTTTCTGCACCATACAAGTTGTAATACAAACAAAAATGGCACTCAACTTTGTAGTGGGATTCCAAGGGTCACATACAGGTTCGCTACTAAAGTGACAATTGTAGGCTGAGCTTTGCGACCATTGTAAGACGTGGAAGACAGATCGACCGTGGTGTGTGGAGGAGGGTAGTGCCCTTCATCTGTCAAGGTCAGTTCATTTCCTGCAGTGATCAAAGTTGACAGCTGATTTAAACCCCTTCACCACCAGTGGACGCAGATTGTATTTTTCTGGACTATTTGTTAACGCAGTGCCAACTTGAAAAACTCCAGCCGTCCAAGGAACATGGATTCAAATTGGTGCCGGCAAGAGGCATAGATCCTCATGAGCCCCCGCATTTGCGGGGGCTCATGAAGATCTGTGTCTCTTGCCCTCGGATTGAGTTCACTTTTTCTCGGTACTGAGCGGCTTAAATGTGTGTAGTCTCCAATTGCTTCAACCGTTAGAGCAGCGCCAAGCTGATTAGGCGCTTTTCATTTGCCGCGGTCTATCGATCGCCAGTGACTTACAGGTCTATAATATGAGCTGGATGTGACAAAACTGCGTGCAAATAACACGTAAATAACAAATATATACACATAATAACAAATAACAGTAAAAGGGAGTGGGCGGTCTTATTCCAAAACTAGCCTAGCCGAAGTACAATGACTGAAGCTTATTTTAAATTTGGAGAAAAAGAACCCAAACGAATAAAGAAACACACTTAGGAAGGAACATTACAACAGAATTATTAAAAATTTCGGGTTAAAACGCTTTTACAACATAGACAATGCAAATCCGCTGCGCCACCGCTTGCGCGCTATCGCATATAGCTCAATCTGAATTGAGCTGGATGCTGTAGTGCGCAGGCGGTGGCGCAGCGGATTTGCATTTAGTCAAAGCACCATCGTCAGGCCCCTATCAAACAAGTATAAACATCGCAACCTTCTTCTCTGATGATAGGGATGCAACTCTGTATTTTACACGCTTGGCAGTCACCTTTTTGGTCTGAAGCCGGTTGAATAATATATAAACATTCCTGTTATATGAAGACACTCAGTGATAGCCCAGAACCACAATAAAATGTCCCGTAAACTGAAATTTCGGGTGTGCGCGGGTGTACGGTACTCGTAGACAATTTAAATTTTCTGTGAGTAAAGTGACCCCGCGCACACCCGAGTTTCTTCGGACCGTAGCCATACTTTACATAGTTCAGTGCTTAGGACCGTATACATGCTTTTTTTTTTTTTTTGGATTTAGTGGTTTGGATAATTTTCACGAAACTGTTTTATTATGATTCTGGACTATCACCGATTAACTTCATAAAAGGAAGGCTGACATGTCAGTTATTCAGGAGGTTTGAAATTTACAAGCGTCCGTCATTGTTCTTCCGCTTGGCTAGTTTTGTCTCAGAACCGTCCACTCGCTTTTGATTATGGGGGTCCTGTGCCTGCGCAATACGCGCTATCGAATTGTCTCGTGAGAATCTATACCTCTCTGTTGCCTGGCTGTTTCATACCAAAGCTATGGCCCAAAACGAGGGTGCCGACAATTATCCCCGGCCCCTTCACTGAGGAGAGAAAAAAAAAAAAAATAGACACCGCACGCTACTTGCAAGAGGCATAGATCCTCATGAGCCGCCCGCAATTGCGGGGGGCTCATGAGGATCTATGCCTCTTACTGAAACCGCTTCGTGTCTATTGTTCATGGAACGGCTAGATCGAGCTCTTTCGCGGCGTTGAATTTACACGGAATTCAGACGCACAATGTACGATCAGTGTTAGTGAAGGGGCTGAACTAAAGGGTTCAGTGATCACATGTTATAAAAAAATAACCCGACTCACTGTAAATTCAGTGCCAAATAATGATACATATTCAAAATAAATGTCGGCAAGAGGCATAGATCTTCATGAATGCGGGGCATCATCGATATCTATGCTCCTTGCAGTTGGCAGTTGAGATGAAACGCATTGATCTGTATTGAGTATTTTTTTCCCAGCGAAAGCGTGATGCGCAAAGGCCGTACTGCCGGCTGCTAATCTGATGATGTATTGTGCAAAAATGGCGTAAGCCCGAAGCTAATGACAGCGCAACACAACTAACGCCGAACAATATACGACGTCAAGTTGCAGAAAATGTTTGATAAAGAGCGTTGTGATGATGTTACAATTGTCACAAAGGTCGTGGAGCCTCAACACAGGCTTCGTGATAAAAAAAAACAAAACAAATAAACATCCCTGATCCTTTTGTGTCAACTGGGGATTTTTTTTTTTAATCTTTGAATTTACAATGAATTCTAAAACAAGATAAGATAAATAAAATAAGAGAAGAGAAGATGGAACAGAAGATAATAGAAGACAAGATAAGGTAAGATAAAAGACGATGAGAGAAGATGAGATAAGATGAGATAAGATAAGATAAGGTATCATGTATTACCATTTGCCGTATTGTCACTAACCTCTTAACTGCCAGAACAAGGTGAAAGCTGTCCAGCTGCAAGAGACATCAATCCTCGTGTGCCCCCGCAGTCGCGGGGGCACACGGGGATTTATGTCTCTTGTTAGTCCTGTGTTCTTCATGCCTATTTTTGGGTCTTATCAACATCGGTTTGTTCACACGAATATCGGTCAGTGTGCAGTGGTCATAGACGCAAAAGTCGTGACCGCTAGCAGCGAAGGGGTTAAATCACTAAACCCTTCCCCAATGCGCAATAGGCCATTGCGCAGTTGTCCGCCGCCGTTACCCTTCCAGAGCTCAGTGACTTCTCAGTTTTGGAGCTGTCACGAACTCTGTGCGTCAGTTTGTGACAATTTGTCAGACGTCCGACCCCAAAACGCGTGGAGCCTCTGCGACGACGTGACAAACGAAACAGATTGTGCCACAAAGCACGTATAGAATTCGAACAGCCAGCACGAGCTTTGTTACAACTGAACACAGAATTGTATGTGTGTGTGTGTGTGTGTGTGTGTATGTGTGTGTGTGTGTGTATGTGTGCGTACGTGCGTGCGAGAGAGAGATAGAGAGAGAGAGAGAGAGAGAGAGAGAGAGAGAGAGAGAGAGAGAGAGAGAGAGAGAGAGATAGAGATAGAGAGAGAGAGAGAGAGAGAGAGAGAGAGAGAGAGAGAGAGAGATCTGGCGTCCCAGTTTTTTTTTACTCTACTTGCCATGCAACGTGCTTGCTCGCTCGCAAAAATCACGAATATGCCAATTAATTCACGTTTTCAGCCACTAAAAAAAAAAAAATAAAAAAAAAATGCACAGGGTAATATTTTATATTGTGTCAGCAGAATAACTCACATAACACACACAACCCGGAAGGAGAACTAGTTTTTGCCGCATCGGTGGCCTTTGGCTGCAATTTGATTTTTCTACATTTTGTGACTTTTAAGGCATTTACACAATATTTGACTCAAAACTTGCGTCGCATTTGCCCTTTAGCTGTACAGGAATCATCGCGACAAAAACCGCTACGGACAGCCAAATGGTTATTAAACAATCGTGTAATGAGGAATTAATATCAAATCATGCGCATGATTTTCTGTCTAGACAGGTTATTTATTTTACATGTGACGAGCTCGTTGTGTCCAGAAAAGATGATAGTCTTTGCATGTTGTGATACAAAAAGTCATAACTAACTGAGCTTTTGAAATAATGTTAATTTTCATTTAAAAAAAAATGTCTAGCCATTGCTGCATTCCCGGCGATAAAAACAGAATAAAACGTTCATCCCCAAGAGACATAGATCCGCATGAGTCCTTGCAATTGCCACATGCTGCCGAGCACAAACCCAGTTCGTATCTATGTAGTTCTAAGATTGCAGAAGTCAAACGTTATGGCTTGTACGTTCTTCAATGCACGTTTATTTGAGTGTGACTAAAGTACGTCACTGTGGCGTAGGAAACGATGGGAGGGGTGGAGGGGGGGGGGAGGACGATGGGAGGGGTGGGGGGGGGGGGGGGAGGTCGACCCTGCACCCCCCTCTCCCAATGATAAAATAAGAATGTCACCTGCCCTCTTTCCCCCTCCCCCAATAAAAGTATTAGGAAAATTACAAAGTAAAGTAGGTAAGAGCACTGTCAGGGGAGAGAAGTGTGCACGATCGACCAGTGATCATAGATCTATTATGGCCAAAGCACACACACACACACACACACACACACCACACACACACACACCACACACCACACACAAAGATAGGAAAGAGGGGGTGAGCTAAGAAAGTGACTGGAAGCAATGCATATGGACCCCCCCCCCCCCCCCCACCCACCCACCGTTCCAGCCACTCAGTGCATGGAAATTAAATCTAGGTCCCCCAAGGGGGGGTCCAGATATTAAGCCGGTGTGGACAGCTGTTTCGGTCTTGGCGACCTCTTCAGCACACCATTATGCTTCCATATGCATTGCTTCCAGTCACCTTCTTAGCTCACCCCTCTTTTCTATCTCTTTTTTTGTGTGTGTGTGTGCTTTGGCCACATGATCACTGGTCGATCGTGCACACTTCTCTCCCCTGACAGTGCTCTTACCTACTTTACTTTGTAACCTTCCTAAAATATTAGCACTGGCAGTCTCCCCTTTTCTTTTCATTTATTAGGAAAATAAATTTGTTAGAGAATTAAAAAAAAGAAAGAAAGATATAAAGTGTAGTTATTATTTGGAGAATATATATTTTTTTAAATTTTAATTTTTTAATTTTTTTTTACGAGTTTGGATTGTTTTTTGCCTTCCACCTCCTTCCCCCCCCCCCCCCCCCCCTCAGCTATTTAATTTAATAACGCTGTTTGATTTTTTAAAATCAACGTTGCCTCCCCAAATCCCCCCCCCCCAACTCCCCATGAAAAATATCTTCCAACGCCACTACCAGATACGTTATTTGTGGTACGTTACTGGGAACAGTTCACTGAAAGTAATTTGAATCTGGACAGCTTGGAATGGACTTGATGATCAAGCAAAATGCATATCGAATCTGAACCCTTTGGAGTGTCGGTAGCGCTTTTTGTCGCGATGATTCTTGCAGGAATCATCGCCGACAAAAACCGCTACCGACAGCCAAAGGGTTAAATCATTCAAGACTCATGAGAACTCATTCAAGACGCGCAGCATTCGGATACGCGGCATCAAGCCGCGTATCCGAATGCAGCACGTCTCGAATGTGATAAATTCTGTTTCCCTCAGATCCACGGGAGAGTCCCCAGGCTGCTTGGGTGTATCTGTTTCCAACACCTCTTGCTCTGTACGGCTTCCAAGACAGAAGCTGTTGCTGGCATGAGATATCAGCTAAAGGTTTTGTATGGGAAAACACATCACGTTTTTATCATTTCATTCGGAATACACCAGTATGTGAAATAAGTAAGTTTGACTAAAATAGTTCAAGGGTAGTGCCAGAATAGCTTGGCGCCTCTAGGCGCCAAGGTATTCTGGCACAACCCTTGAACTAAAGCCATTGGTCCATATCCTTATCTGTAAGTACTATAATGTAGCTTGCATATGGTAGTGTACAAATTTGAAGCTTTTAGCCTCAGTATGATACGGGTTAACTCATGACAGCGATCGAGCTCAGTCGTCTCACACGTCCAGACCTACACTACACTAATTGGACGGATATGTCGACAAGAGATACAAGGGAAACAACCAGTGTGGGAATAACAAGCTAATCAGGCACTACTTTTGAGAGCAGCTGACACTCCATCCCCCCCCTCACCCCACCCCCACTCCCCTCCATCACCTGCCGCGAGCTCCAGCTTTTGTAGTGTGCCACATAGGCGTAAAGAAAGCTCAGATGCCTGACTCTCTGTCTTGGAGAACGCCTGGAGAAGTTAGCGTGAATGCGGTCAGGCAAACTGAAAACGCTTCAAGGACCACGTCCCCTTGATTTGCCCTGTTCTCAGCAATCAAAAGACAACCGGGCCATGCTCGTCAGTAATCGGCTCGCCAACTCTTGCCGACCTCAGCCCGATGACCTCATGACGTGAAAATTCTGTCAGTCATGAGTATGTAGGTCTAATACATGTATACACGTGGTAAACACGTTAACTCATTCAGCCCGACGGCCGACAGGCGCCAGAGGCTAATCTGGCACTACCCTGGAATTATCATGGTCGACCCATCTCCTGCTGTAGGGCGTCAGGGCTGAATGGGTTAATTGTTGACAACTTGACCAATTATTACGCAGTTTCAATGATGGAAAGAGTCGATGGAAACTCTCTTCGTCGGCCGAGAACCTCTAACAACCTCTAACAAAACCAAACTGACTAACTGGATGTTCAGTCATGTGCACGAAGACGACATTGTTTTGTTGGCCGAAAATCATACGAGGGATGAAGGGGTGGGTGGGGTGGGGGGGGGGGGGGTAGGGGGGGAGTAATATGAGATTTATGAGTAGCAGTTAAAGGTTTACAATAGACTTCTTACGTTTTACGGAATAACCACGTTTTCACGCATCACGAAGATTAAAAAAAAAAAAAAAAAAAAATTGGGGTGGGGGTGCGGGGGGGGGGGGGGGGGGGGCTTTCACGTTTCACGACGAACCCTATTGCCACGGAAAACGACTGAGGATGATCATGAACCGAAACTGACACGCCAATAACGCATTTCGATTTTAGGGCATACCCCCACCCCCCTCTCCTTCCCCTCTCTCTTTCGGTGAGCAAGAACTAAACCACTGTAGCTCACCTTTTATATTACTGATAGGAACTGTACTAGTACAATACAATTACCTCACACTGGCTGTCTCCATCGGTTCGCTACCGCGACATCGGTAGCGAACCGATGGAGACAACCAGTGTGGTAATACCTAGTTAATTCACAACGCTGGTTGTTTACGGGGAATGACTGCGGGGGAGGTGCGCTGTATATGAGCAAATGGTCGTCGGGCTGACCGTCGGCCGCAGCTGTTAGTCCGCGGCCAGTACTTCTCAGCCGACTCTTCCGGCCGGGGTCTTCGCCCCGGGGACCTAGTATAGGTATATTAACACGTACTGATGGCGAAGATGAAATGATTGGGTACTTACCGCCCAGAATCCCTGGGCTATTTTTCTGCCACTCCTACGAGGCAGTAATTAACCCATTTCACCCCAACGCCCTGCATCAGGAGATGGATCGACCATGATAATTCAAGGGTAGTGCCAGAGTGGCTTGGCGCCTGACGGCGCCAAGCAAATATGGCACTACCTTTGAATTATCATGGTCAGATCCATCTTCTGCAACTCGTACATAGTCGTAGGTGACACCTCCGAATTTTGGGGGAAATGAGACCTTGGGGTTAGTTGGTCAATCAGCGACGAATCCCATATTAGCAAAGACAGTATAATATGCTATCTTTGATATTATTTATCCCACGTCGTCAAATTGCCGCGGATTCACTCTTTGCAGACTGCTTACTAGCGATTGCTTTATTTTTTTTCTAGGCAGACAGCAGACTAACCAGGCATCGCATTGTGAGCCAGCGTGGTCGACCTGCCCATTGCTATTGCCACTGCACATAAAAGAGATGCGAGTCCGCCGTATGTTTACATCGACAGTGGATTGCCAGTGGTTTTTGAGGGGGGGGGGGGAGGGGGGGGGGGGTTGATGCCAACGATTAACCCTTTATCTGCCGATAGCGCCTTTTTGTCGAGGAGATTCCTGCAGGAATAACATGGACAAAAAAGCGCTACCGACAGCTGGGCAAAAGGTTAACACTTTTAAAATTGACAATGGCTTCCGCAGCTCTCAATCACTCATTAATAAAATTTTTATCGGCCGGGCAGAGGCTAGGAAGGTGGGTGGGGGTGGGGTGGGGGGTGAGGGGGTGGGGGTTATGAGCCGAGCAGTGGCAAAAATCCTCCTAGATTCAGTCATCTCTTCAGGAGAATGGCGTGAGTAGGTCTGGCGTGGGTATAGTGCATTTGTGATGCTTGTGAACCACGTGTTTTGTGGTTGTTGTTGTTGTTGCGAATATTATTAAAACAGTAAAAATTCTTTTGAATTTTTTTTAATACCCGGAGTGACCTTTCATAAACAGTGTCTGCATAAACCTGCTGTTGTTCCCGGTATAAGGACATCGAGTCCACTCTCTGATATGCTGTTGGTCTAAGACAGCTTCTGCTGATCTTCCGCGGTGTCATGAAGGCCATCTCTTGTGATGTTCCGGGACCATGCCAGTTCGCAACTCTGCAAGGCGCCTATAAAGACTGACATGTTTACCAGCAGCAGAAAATGGATCGACCATGACAGTTCGAGTGTAGTGCCAGATTAGCTTGGCGCCTGAAAGGCTCCAAGCTAATCTGGCACTACCCTCGAACTATCCTGGCCGCGCCATCTGTCGCTATTTTAAATGTGTTAGAAGCTGGGAAACTTGATAAGTCTGTCGAAACGGCAAGACAAATGAAATAAAATGAAACTTTATTTCTCAAGGATAAATGATTAGGTACATAGACCTGTTTTCAATCATGTCCTTGCACACACACACACACACACACACACACACACACACACACACACACACACACACACACACACACACACACACACACACACACACACACACACACACACGCGCGCGCGCGCGCGCGCACATACGCACTACGCACGCACGCAAGCACTCACACAGACACACACACACACACACAAGGTGACGGAGATTCATGGTCCATCCATCTCCCGCAGCGGTAATTTACTCTCGAGCAGATGGTTCCAGAAGGACATTCAGTCAAGAAGGGGCAGAGTCAATCGAATTCTGTTCGCCTTGTTCAGCAGCCAAAGGTGGTTGAGAAATCTGGACGTATTTAGGCTGTTACGGTTGTGGTTATGTTGTCCTGTGAGAGCATGCATGTGTTAATCGTAGGAAACGATCCGATATTTATTTGAGCTATCATGGTTACGTATCACGTACCTTTTCAGTGAGATTCATTATCGTTCGTGCATGATAGCGGTTTTGGCTTTGTTATGATACGTTAATTTTAGCCGGGAAGCTTCTAGAAAAGTCGCACGGAGAAGAGAGGTCGATTTTCGTTTTGCGTAGATTAGTTGAAAATGAACCAGAACGTTCGAAACAGAGTCGCGCTGTCTAGTGACCTCGTACATGTGACGTCAAAAGAGTAAGGTACATTTTTGTAACATAGTAGCAAAGCTGCTGGTCATAGTTGTACTGTGCGCGTGAAATTAGCTGCCGTTCTTTGCGTGTTGTGACAAGTCGTAAACGGTTTGCCATTTTTTTGTGTGATATCATTACATACTGGGATTTGGGGATGAAATGAGCAGCCGAATTTTTGTAGACAATTTAAGTTATTCGAGAAAGTTCTTCTTTTATTAATATTTATGAGTTTCAGTAACGTGTTTCGTTCTGATTGGTTGCGTTGTGTAAATTCATTAGATTATTCTAGAAAGTTTTTATACTATAAAACCTTTGTGCTGGGAAGCACGGAGGTACAGTGTCTTGCATTGTCAGTTGTAGAGACACACAGTTTATCGTAGGTACGTGGCCCGTATAGGGTGTACATTGTGAGAGACGAAGCGTAACGGTGGTGTACGTTGTTTGAGAAACATTGTGTCGCCACTGTGGACATTTGCAGAAGAGACATTGTATCAGTGTTGATGCATTTGGAAATGCATTGTGTGGAGATCGCATCGCTGAATTAAAATATTGTTGGAACTGTTCTCCAGTATTGTCTACATCCTTAAGCCACGTGTGACGGGTTGCAGCTGAATGAGGTTTGTTTAAAAGAACCTTACGTGCGTGCGTCTGGTGTGTTTATCATACTACGACTACGACTTTACCACGTAACATAGGACCTTCTTTCACTGAGCGCAAAAGACAGTAAGTCCGTTTTTGCGAAACGTGAGATTTTCATTGTAATGCAGTAAATATCTCGCTTTTCAGTCACAAAAAAGGGACTTAGAGTCTTTTGCCTTCACGGGAGTAGAGAGATGAATAATGTTCCAGTTGACGCTCACTGTGTAGTCTTCAAAATACACGCGCACGCACGCACGCACGCACGAACACACACACACAGAGCTGTCTCAGAAACATTGACTCAAAGTCGTGTCAACAAGAGGCATAGATCCTCATGAGCTCTCGCAATTGCGGGGGCTCATGAGGATCCATACCTCTTGCCGTTGGGTGATGTTCAATTTGAAACGAAATTGGCGTTTTCGGTTCGTGATCATCCTCCGTCTGTCTAGAGAGAGTTTTCTCGGCACTTAGCGGGTTAGGCTGTTATCACGTATGTCCCACTGTAAATTAACCAAATGTGTTTCATTTTCATGCGTGAAAGCTGAAAGAACGCAACAGTCAACGTGACATTATTTTATCGTGCAACAAAAATTCAACACAGTCGCATTGTTTCAAACGGGGTTTATTTCACAAAATACAATTTCAAAACATGTGTTCAAACTATGCGTCTGATTGTCTTAGGTACAAAGCCCATCGTCTAAAATATGTCCATGTGGGAAAATATAGCTGGAGGCACTGGACCAAGCGAGCAGGAGAGAGATAGAGAGAGATAGAGAGAGAGAGAGAGAGAGAGAGAGAGAGAGAGAGAGAGAGAGAGAGAGAGAGAGAGAGAGAGAGAGACGTGAAAGGAACATGGCTAGAATATGATGTAAGCAAGAGACATAGATCCTCATGAGCCCCCGCGAATGCGGGGACTCATGAGGATCTATGTCTCTTGCCATTGGTTTGTGTTCACCGTTTCTCTACAGTGAGAAATACATAGACTGAGACAGAGACAGAGAGACAGAGGCAGAGAGAGACAGAGAGAGCACAGTTCAAGTGCAATACTTTTCGGGCAAGACGGAACACACATATGGCAGAGATACCCGTACAATTTTCAGCGGTACAAAAAAATAATCTCAACAACGGGAGTATTCTCAACGCAATAAAGAACGGTGTGTGTTGGTCGGTGATTTTGGACCTTACGGGTCTCAGGTCCCAAGGTCCCAAATCACAGACCATCACAAACATTTTGTCCTTCTGATTACACAATCACAGGCTGAAACACAGATGACTATGCCGCTTGAATAGCAGAGACAGATATACATATATGGTCAGACAGAAGCAGAGATGCTCGTGAACCCCTGCACTTGCAGAGACCCATGATAATCTATGCCCCTTGCAGATGGATGCTTGCGTGGGAATGACTGATCTGGACAATATAGCGTGATCACTCTATCAACAATATCAATGACGACTAGGTAATGTTCAAAGCAACAAAAATCTGATAATGCTGACTTGTAGTGTATCTGTAAATTATCGTTTGACCGGGCTGGGTGCCGAGTGTTGAACATGTTCAAACCCCGAAGCACGGCAACAAGAGATGGATCGACCATGATAGTTCAAGGATGTTGCCAGAATAGCTTGGCGCCTGGAGGCGCCAAGCTATTCTGGCACCACCCTTGAACTATCACTCCAAGCGCCAAGCTATCCTGGCACCACCTTGTCGAAATTCGCCAAATGAGAAAATTATGGCCGTCATAAGACTAAGCACAGACATTTTCAGTGATTTAAGACCTAGAAAGAAAACCTACCCCTCTCTAAAGTACCATAAAAATATCTTAAGATAGCACTCGACATAATAGAATTTTTGCATCAATTGCATCTTGTAATGAAACAAAATCGAACTGTCCAAATTTCGTTTCAACAGAACAAGGAAGATGCATTTCACCAAAAGAGTTATCAGCGGGAAATTATTTGAAGAAAAATTTTGAACAGTTCCTTCCCCTTCTCTGACTGACATCATCATCATCATCATCATCATCATCATCATCATCATCTCTCTCTCTCTCTCTCTCTCTCTCTCTCTCTCTCTCTCTCTCTCTCTCTCTCTCTCTCTCTCTCTCAAACGGCAGGTTTGAAAAATGGCTATGTCAATGACGATGTCAATGCCTCAACCGTTGATAAATAAAGCTTCATTGAATCATTGAATCTCTCTCTCTCTCTCTCTCTCTCTCTCTCTCTCTCTCTCTCTCTCTCTCTCTCTCTCTGTCTGTCCCCCCTCTTCCTCCGCCCCCTCTCCACCTCCATGCCAGCAAAACCCTCTGAATATTCAAACTTTTAATTTTTCTTTTCGTGTGGAGATATGAGTGGCATATCGCAGCAGATGGATATTCTAGATAAACGCCTCCCCCCCTCCCCTCCTCCTCAAACACCTCCCACCAATCTGCCTCACACCCCATACTGGTTGTCTCTCTGGATTCGCTACCGCTGTATGAGCGGTAGCGAATCGTGGGAGACAACCAGTGTGTTTCCCCAAGCCCCCTCCCCCACTATCGACACCATGTTCCACCGATACCTTTCGAACACAGCGTGCAGATACAGTTGCTGAGTTAACCCGGAATATGTCCTCAGTTTACTGAGGTAAATGCGGTTGATCTCTGCCGGCAAGAGACATAGATTCTCATAAGCCCCTGCGGCAGCAGGGGCTTATGAAAATCTATGCCTCTTTTAGACGGAAGGTCTTGGGTGATGGGCTTTTGTAAGGGAGACGGAAAATCTTTGTGTTTACACAATTGGTGTCTAAAGAAAACCTCGCGCAAAATAACTGTGACAGGAGAAGAGTTCGACACGACAGCTCAGTGGTACTTCCTGCTGGTCCAGCTTCACTCCCTCCTCCCCCCCCCTCTCCCTCCCTTAAATGCAAGATATAATCAAAGAAAATTGACAAATCGTTTTCTTTATGTAACATTCATATTCAACTAAACGCATTTACCCATTTAACTCCAACGCCCTCCCGCAGGAGATAGATCGACCATGATAATTCAAGGGGAGTGCCAGATTAGCTTGGCGCCTGATGGCGCCAAGCTAATCTGGCACTACCCTTGAATTATCAAGGTCGATCCATCTACTGCAACTGGTACATGTTCGTTAGACGACCACCTCCAAAATTTGGGAAATGCGGCCGTAGGGTGACCTTGTGTTATTTAAAAAGGTTGCACAATGTATCCTTCCATCCACTTAAAAGCTCTGTACTATCATACCAGATCTCTGGCGGTATTCCATCAAGATCTGGAAACATGGAGGCAGAGCACTGCACAACAAGCTCCATGACCTCTTTCTCTGCTGCTGGGAGGAAAGAACACTACCAAAGGATCTCCGTGATGCTGTCGTTATCACCCTGTACAAGAACAAAGGCGAGAAGTCTGACTGTTCCAACTATCGGGGAATCACCCTGCTGTCCATTGCTGGGAAAATTCTCGCAAGGCTGCTCCTGAATCGGCTGGTACCTGCCATTGCTGAAGACCACCTCCCAGAGGGCCAGTGTGGCTTCAGAGCGAACAGGAGCACCACCGATATGATCTTTGTGCTGAGACAGCTTCAGGAGAAGTGCCGCGAGCAGAACAAAGGTCTGTACGTAACGTTTGTCGACCTAACAAAAGCGTTCGACACTGTGAGCAGGCAAGGCATGTGGCAGATCCTGGAGCGACTTGGCTGTCCCCCTAAGTTCCTCAGCATGATTGTCCAGCTACACGAGGACCAGCAAGGCCAGGTCAGACTCAACAATGACCTCTCAGAACCATTCCCTATTCTCAATGGCGTAAAGCAGGGCTGCGTGCTGGCACCGACCCTCTTCACCATCTTTTTTAGCATGATGTTGAAGCAGGCCACAGTGGACCTCGATGATGACGATGCAGTGTACATCAGGTATCGTCTCGATGGCATCCTGTTCAACCTCAGACGACTGCAGGCCCACACGAAAACCCTAGACCAACTGATTCGTGAGCTGCTTTTTGCTGATGACGCTGCCCTCGTTGCACACACAGAGAGAGCACTGCAGCGCATCACGTCCTGCTTCGCAGACGATGTCCAGCTCTTTGGACTCGAGGTCAGTCTGAAAAAGACAGAGGTCCTCCATCAGCCGGCACCCAAGACAGTGTATCGCCCTCCTCACATCACCATTGGCGAGTCTGAACTAAAGTCAGTGCACCAGTTTACTTACCCTGGCTGCATTATCACGTCGGACGCCAAGCTGGACAAGGAGCTTGACAGCAGGCTGGCAAAAGCGAACAGCACTTTCAGGCGACTTTTCAAGCGGGTGTGGCACAATCAACAGCTGAAAACAGGCACCAAGATCAGCGTGTACAGAGCTGTGGTCCTCACCACCCTGCTGTATGGTTCCGAGTCCTGGGCCCTCTACCGCAGCCAACTATGACTCCTCGAACGCTTCCACCAGCGCTGCCTGCGCACCATCCTGGGCATTCACTGGAGTGACTATGTCACCAACGTCGAGGTCCTTGAACAGGCTGAAACTGTGAGCATCGAGGCTTTGCTGCTGCGGACACAGCTCCGCTGGGCGGGGCATGTCTCCAGGATGGAGGATCATCGCCTACCAAAGATCACCCTGTTCGGCGAGCTTGCTACTGGACACCGTGACAGAGGGGCACCAAAGAAGAGATACAAAGACTGTCTCAAGAAGTCACTTAGTGCCTGCCAAATCGACCACCACCAGTGGTTTTCGCTTGCTGCGGACCGTGACACCTGGCGCTCCACCATTTACAAGGCAGCTGTCTCCTTTGAGGACTCTCGCAGAGTTAGCCTTAAGGACAAGCGGCTCAGGAGAAAAAACAGAGATGCCGCAACTCAGAACCCTGGCCATACCTCCCCCTGCAGCCACTGCGGTCGAACCTGCCTGTCCCGGATTGGCCTCCGCAGCCACGAACAAGCATGCAGACGTCGTGGGCAACTCCTATAAAATCTTCGTTCGCGAAGTCAAGCCAAGAGACTATCATACCATCACAGTTTACCGACGGAACACGCAGTTTTGCCATTTTGACTAGAACAAACATTATAACAAAAAAAAAAAAATAATATAAACAGTTTAGTATGGTACATTATCAGATTAAAAACACACACGAAGTATCCAAATCACTTGTAACAAGAAACATATACATGTCTTCCACACGTGTGAACAAAGGCGCAGAAGGACAAAAGTGAATGATATTTCGCTTTTACGGGCGCAAAAAGCAAACACAATTAAAAACAAACAAACCATGAAACAGTTCAACACAGTTCTACAGAGTTGTGTTGAACTCTTTCATGCTTTTATTATCACGTACAAGTATCACTTTCATAACAGTTTAAACAACAAACCAAGGGGAATTACTGCAGTTTTAAACAAGACTACTTAACAAACGACATCTCTGTGCCGACCCAAAATTAAAAACAATTGAAAAAAAAAGACTGTTAAAAAAATCTAAATACAGTACGCTCATTAAAAATAAAACGCGCACCTCATTTAAAATGTCCCTGGGAAGCAAAAGAAAACATAAGAAAAAGAAGTGATCAATGCTGTTCAGACAAGGTAGATGGCATTATCCATATATCCCATTAAATACTTATGCCCTTGTCAGAGCATCCTTAATGCGATGGACAATGTCTTGCCTCATGTTACAAGAATGGCAATCAGAATTTCCCCAATATTTTAAAATCTTAACCCTTTGGCCGTCGGTAGCGGTTTTTGTCGCGATGATTCCTGCAGGAATCATCGCGACAAAAACCGCTACCGACAGCCAAAGGGTTATAATTGTTGGTAAGACGACCAATAAGCCACCGTGGGTGATAATATCAAGACAACAGTCTTTAGTTGCATGAGCGAGCTTAACTCCTGCGCAATCTGTATCTACCCTAGGTGCTCTGATATATAGTGTAGCTTAAATCCTGTGCCAGCCACTGCGCAAAGTGCTTCGCTATATGCGGAGGACTGCAACTTACTAATGCAGTTGATTACAGAATAGCACTCGTGCAGCTGACCCGGTCGCAAGTCCTTTTTCAATCGTGCCTAGCTGATCGATCCGAAAGATAACATCTTCTATCCAAGTTGTCTTTCCTTAGTCTTGCCAGGATGTCACGCAAACTCGCGAAGACAACAACGTTGCGCTCGTCATAAAAATAAAAAAATTGTTGCACGCCGGGCATTCAATTAGGGGAAAGGCTCCCCGCTACCATGAAAAGAAATCATTAAACAGACCTTCCTACATCCCTTCTCCGTCCCCCACCCCCTGAAACTGTCGAGAAAAGAAATAATTAAAACGGCCCCCTCCTCCCGAAAAATAGGACTTGCAACACTGGCAGACGAGACTAAATGAATCGTGTGACGCTAAGCGGGACTTAGGTACAGTGATTATGTATTGATCCATCGACCAACGGCTCGCTATATTTTGTCCTGCTGGTTTCGTCCACTTCCATAAAACAACTGCGCTGGGATAGGTTGACCATGACAGCTGAAGGGTCAGGTAATGCCTTTGGTGTGCTTGTCTGAGGAGTACTCAGTATACGTACATCACGCGGGGGATGGGTCCACACTGACAGCTCGGTAAGAAAAAAGTACTCGGGCCGACGTGGGACGCAGCGGGCCCGCTGCGGCCAACGACGGCCCGATGACCGTTTGCTTGATGGGCGGCTTTCTGGAAAGGCGCCAAGCACATCATGCAGGCACTGCCATCAAACTGTCAAAGCATCACGCTTGAGCTGTCGCTACTATGCTTCCTAAAGATCCCCGAATACAGTTGGCGCAATGAACTAAAACAGGAACGGTTTGCCGCACCCGTCTCATCGGGTTTTTGAACTAATGTCGTATCGAAAGTACTGCTCAATTTCAAAGTCATACTGACGGGCAAAACGGGTGCTAGCACAGAGAGGTAGACTGTTCTAGTTTAGCAACTGTCCTCTACAGACTGCACTGCAGTTCAGGAGACAGATCGACCGTGATAGCTCAAGGCAGCAACGACAGTAAATCTTGGTGCCTAGAGGCCAGAAATCAATAAACATGACTGTAATGAATCTGGATATCGATGATTTTGTGGTCACATCAATGACGCTAACGACCTTTCCTTCGAACATTTCATTTTTTCTCAGATATTGCGAATACGTTGAAAAACAACAACAACAACAACAACAACAACAAAACAACAACAAACAAACAAACAAACAAACAAAATTCCAAACCACATGATGCCAGCATTGGTGTGCTAGTTTGTGATTTTTGACCTAACGGCTCCAGGGCCTTAAGGTCCAAAATCACGGGCCAGGACACATATTAAAGAAGAAAAAGAAGCCAATAAAACTTCTAGTTGAGTTTCATGTAACACATTTTAGTGTTTCTACTGAATCGTGACGTTCAAAATGACAGGGAAGGGTATTATTAGGGTTAGTATCCAGGCTTCTGGCTCCAGACCAAAAAGGTGACTGCCAAGCGCGTAAAATGAAAAGAAGTACCCAACGGAGAAAGAAACACGCTTAGAAAACACGCTTACAACACAGTTTATTAATATTTCGGGTAAATACCCTTTAAAAAAAAAAAAGAGACAAACAAACAAATAGAGAGATCAGTTGCTACTTATATGTTGCCACATTCCTTCTGCGATAAATGAAGATAATTAGCGACTGATCACATTATTTGTTTGTTTGTCTATGTTGAAAAAGGTATTTACCCGAAATATTAATAAATTGTGTTGTAACTGTCTTGTCTAAGCATGTATCTTTCTCCGTTGGGTACTTTTAGGCCTCTGGGTGTTTATGCCAGGCTGAGTTATGGCTTGAAAAATACAGGCCTGCGTGCGTAGGCCAAACCCTACAGCCTTTTTTAAAAAAAAATCAAATGACACAACAAAACAAAACCAGAAGAAAAAACAAAACGAAATGCCCATAAATACTTGAAAATAGTATATGCATTACTACTGATCAACCAAAGTTATTGACGTCATAATCACTACTAACAAGAAATTAAACCTTGAAATTTACAAAACACCTGAGACAAACTTCAACGCAACAGTATTTAGCCTAACGGAAAGACAACAACAACAACAATCAAGGATTTTGTGTGCTGGTCTGTGATTTTGGACCCAAAATCACAGACCAGCTCACATAATTATCACTAACTGCGTCAGACACGCTCACGCACAAAATGGCTCCATAACACGCTTTGGTTCAATACTTCGATGTAAAGCTTGGGACTTTGATTAATAACACAACCGGGTTTGTACAACATTTGAGATCCAACGAATACTGGTCCGGTTAAAACGATGCAGCATCACATTTGGGGTGGCATCAGGTGGGGTTCGACAATGATTATATACACAATGAAGCATCACACACACACACATACACACACACACACACATACATACACACACACACACACACACACACACACACACACACACACACACACACACACACACACACACACCTAAAACATATTTAAGCATCATCAGATTCTATCACCTCTGTGACCACTTTGTCGATGCTTTAAAATGAAGACGGAGCTTGGGACCGTGAGACTAACCCAGACATATCGTTGAGCGGAAGATATGATGCAAATTGGTCACGTGATGTTCCGATGGGCGTTGGTGGGGTCCGTGGTGGAGATTACCATAACACCAGAGTACGTTAACAAATAATCACCAGTAGGGGGAGATGGGTCGGACATGCATTACTAGGATAGCGCTACATTCATTCATTCAGCATCTTCCCAGCACCAACTTTGGATGCCCCCGCCACCTCACCTGCAGGGAAATTAGTTCAAGGATAGTGTCAGATTAGCTTGGCGCCTTCTCAGGCGCCAAGCTAATCTGGCACTATTTTTGAACTATCATGTTCGAACCACCTCCCAATTTTGTGAATCACAGGAAGGCTTTGTGAATGACACACTTTTCGAAAGCTAGCATAGTTTTTAGAATCGCCGAATGCTTCTTAATTTTGATATTGCTCAAGGCGGTGTGAGCAAACTCGTTTTATATTGAGAGGCGACAATAAAAAGTCTATCTGCTAGAAAATGAAATCACATTTCATTCTTACCCGAAGGCGAACGAAAGCGGTGCGTTACCTACTGTATAACTCATAAAACCAATGCTTTCGCGCGAATGCAAATATTTAGCACAGTTTCTTTTCGATTTGTTTTTGTTTAAAAAATAATTACATGGCAAGGCAAAAAGATGAGTACAAAAAGTGTCAATCAGTGAGCATATTTCCTTGTGTGCCAGTTTGTGATTTTGGATCTAACGGCTCCAAGCCCTTACCTCCAGAATCACAGATCAGCGTACAGTTATGGAACGTTTTGTTACACAAAAGAGTCTGTGTTTTATTGTCATGGAGGAGATGTCGGGAGTGTGGGGAAGAGTCCTGTTGTTCCTTAGACATACCCAACAAATAAAGAAACACGTGTTTCTTTAATTGTACTTCTTTGCATTTGATTCCTTTGGCAGTCACCATTTTGGTCCGAGTTTGTCTTCTCTCTTCGTCGATGAAGACGTACTGAGAACGTTCTATTATGATAATAATTCCATGTCTTTAGCATAACCGCTGCAAGTTCTTTCCCCTGTACAAGGCGCTAAATCAAAGGCCACGAAGCCGTCACGGTTCAGGCAGTTTTCAGGACTAAAAATGAAGTAGGTACGTCGCCACTGACCGTATCGCCTTTGACATTATCACTACACCATATAATTGTCACTAAGTATGCCATTTCAAAATAAAAATGTGTGCGGTCTGTCAAAGTTAAGCACATGTAAGCAGCTTCGGCTAAAACAGATCAGCATTTAAATAAACGAAAAAAAGAAATAAAAAAAGAAGAAACAAAAGCCACCGAACACTTTGACATCCTTAACCTACTCGAGACGTGTTGCATCCGGATACACCGCACAAAGCCGCGTATCTGGATGCAGAATGTGTTAACCTTTGACTCCAAAAACTAAATGACTTCCATCCTATAGAATGGAAGTCATTAGATCTGCATTGAAAGGGTCAGATGTCAGCAATTAATAAGGTGTCTGAAATCATAGCACATCCACTGCCTGGTAATCCCATCCGTCACAAAACACACAGACACGAATGAGCCAGCAAGAGGCGTAGATCCTCATGAGCCCCCGCAATTTCGGGGGCTCATGAGGATCTGTACCTCTTGCCTTTACGTTTGTTCGCTTCGATCAGGTAGTCAGGAGGTTTGCCCTTCTGCTTTTTTTTTTACACAGTACACTTCCTTCTGGCGAGATTTAACTCATTCGAGATACGCCGCATCCGGATACGCGGCAAAAAGCCGCGTATCCGAATGCGGCACGTCTCGAATGCGTTAAAAAAGAGAACGTTGCGTGTTCGCAGTCCAAGCCATCACAACATGACAGAGCGTCTGCGAGAACAGGACAGCATCTTTTTGAAAGCAAACCTGAAGTCCTTGTTGAAGAAGGTGTAAATGATGGGGTTGAGGGCGGAGTTACAGTAGCCTAGCCACATAACCACCCCGATCACAGCGGGTGGGATGTGACAGCCTGTACACAGCGGCTCCAGCAGCGCCACCACAAAGAAGGGCAGCCAGCACACGATGAAGCAGCCCATGACGATGCTAAGAGTCTTGGCCGCGCGCTTCTCCTGAGACACGGAGATCCGCTTCCTGCGCTTGTTCCGCCCCTGCTTGGAGCTCTTGCTGGTGCTGGAAGCTACAGCCTGACCCAGCAGGTTCACCACGGCGTACTCGGACGGATCTGATGGCGACACGTCCCCCTTGTCACCGTTTCCCCCGCTGCTCTTGTCCGTGCTGATGGAGGGCGGGGCGAGGAAGGTGACCGACTTTCTCACCTCCAGGGGCGGCTTGACGGGCCCGCCGATGCTCTCTGACATGGCGCGCACAAAGGAATCTTTCCTGTCGCCAGCGGACGGTAGCGTGGCTTGCCTGATGAGGGCTGAGGAGCGCCGGCGGTCGAGGGCGGAGTGGTCTGGGGGAACATCAGACGATGATGTTGTGTTAGAGGACGTGGTGGAGGAGGACGTGGTGGTGCTGGAGTCGCTGGACGGCAGGTTGGAGATCTGGCGGATCAACTTCCTAGGAAACGGGGGATACTTCCTGCTGCGCACGCGTTCTCCGGCTTCAGGCGAGCCTGCTGGCGGGTCCTGCCCGTTGGAGTTCGCGCGTGGGGGCACGTGAGCGATGACGGTGGTCTGGAAGGTGCTAGGCGTGGGCTGGTTGGTGCTGGACCCGCTACTACTGCTCCCTTCCTTTCTCGTGCTCTCGTCCACCTCCACTATAGCGCTCTCACACGGGATGGGGTGTCGCACGTGTAGTGACGCCCCGCGTAAGAACACGCCCGAGCCCGAACCCCGCCGCACACTCCCTGACCTTAAAGCAGTGGGAGGTGACCCTTTCTCAGCCGGCGAGGAAACCACAGACTCGTTCTCTGCGGCAAGAGCCAGCATGCGAATGTTCATGGCCTCCTGCTCACTGTCTCTCTCGGAAATCATCTTGCTGGACCCGGGGCCTCTCTTCCATTGTCTCGTCTGCTTGCTGGTCTCGCGGTAGATGCAGATGTAAGCAAACAGCATGAAGAGCAAGGGCAGGTAGAAGGCACCCACGGTGGAATAGAAAGTGTACCCCACGTCCCTCGAAATGTTACACTCTCTCAAGTCCAGCCCGTCCTCTTCAGTCCTCCAGCCGAAAAACGGCGGCAAAGCTATACACACGGAGTACACCCAGACCAGAAAGATGAGAAACAAAGCTCTCTTCAGCGTCCTTTTGCGAGCGTACTTCAGCGGCTCCGTGATGGCGTTGTAGCGGTCGTAGCTGATGACACAGAGGTTGGTGATGGAGGCCGTGCAGCAGATCACGTCCACAGAGATCCAGAAATCGCAGAGTCCCTTGGAAAAGATCCACTCACCGTACAGCTGATTGGCCAGCGCGATGGGCGTCACCAGCGTCCCCACCAGGATGTCACTCACGGCCAGGTTGATGACGAAACTGTTGCTCACCTGCAGCAGAAGATAACAGGGTCATAATAAAATCAGAAGTAGGTCAAGGTAGGAAAGTCCTCAGAGTTCACGCATTCCGTGGACTCAGCCAGACCCTCCCATCCGCAAGAGTGGTAAAGTCTTATCAACCGCTTCATGTGCAAGGTCTGATTAGACTTTATGCCTCTTGTTTGAAAGTCGTGGGCAAATGTTTCCGTCTCAGAGTTTTCTATCTTAATACTGAGGTTTTGTTTTGTACGAACGACTCCCAACAACGAACGAGAGCGCACTCACATCGGACAAACAACTTGTAATATAAGCATAGACAACACTCCAAACATCTCCAAGAGGCACAGATCCCCATGAACCCTGGACGTCGTTCTTTTCAAACGAGACCTCACCATTCTTTATAGCAGAACGTCTAGTATCAGCACACGCGTTTTCGATATAGCTGATGATTTTCGTGTTATTTCAGTTGCGCTGAGGTAGCAGAACGGCTTGTAAGCAAGGCTACACAGCATGATCAAAAATTGAGTTCTTTCGTAGTGGACACATAGCTATCTACCACCACCGCCGTCACCACCACCACCACCACCCCCCTCCACCACCACCTAACTATTTTAGTAAATAGGAGAGACAAACTCATTTGTCTGAAAAGTGTGTGACCAAATGAACAAAACCTTGTACTACTTTCACAGTAAAACTGGACTGAACTAAATCTGTACCAAGCGGCCTAGACGTGCGATTGAATCATCAACCTTTGCTGGCCCTAAGTAGTCAGCCTTCAGTACTACTTTCACAGTAAAACTGGACTGAACTAAATCTGTACGGCCAAGCGGCCTAGACGTGCGATTGAATCATCAACCTTTGCTGGCCCTAAGTAGTCAGCCTTCAGTACTACTTTCACAGTAAAACTGGACTGAACTAAATCTGTACCAAGCGGCCTAGACGTGCGATTGAATCATCAACCTTTGCTGGCCCTAAGTAGTCAGCCTTCAGTACTACTTTCACAGTAAAACTGGACTGAACTAAATCTGCACCACAAGCGGCCTAGACGTGCGATTGAATCATCAACCTTTGCTGGCCCTAAGTAGTCAGCCTTCAGTACTACTTTCACAGTAAAACTGGACTGAACTAAATATGTACCAAGCGGCCTAGACGTGCGATTGAATCATCAACCTTTGCTGGCCCTAAGTAGTCAGCCTTCAGTACTACTTTCACAGTAAAACTGGACTGAACTAAATCTGTACCAAGCGGCCTAGAACGTGCGATTGAATCATCAACCTTTGCTGGCCCTAAGTAGTCAGCCTTCAGTACTACTTTCACAGTAAAACTGGACTGAACTAAATCTGCACCACAAGCGGCCTAGACGTGCGATTGAATCATCAACCTGTACTACTTTTACAGTAAAACTGGACTGAACTAAATCTGCACCAAGCGGCCTAGACGTGCGATTGAATCATTAACCTTTGCTGGCCCTAAGTAGTCAGCCTTAACCCTTTCACTGCCAGCGGACGCCAACTCGTCTTTGAAAGCAGGGCAAATTCAGCACCGAATAATCCCAACATGGGGCGGGGGTGGGGGGTGGGTGGGTTGGGGATAGGGGGTGGGGTGTTGAGGGTGGTACAGAAGGGGGGGGGGGGGTCGGAGGGCGAAGGAGGTAGGAGGAGTATGGTGTGTGAAATATACAGATCACGATGAATGCGTGCAGCTGCCCAGGCATCTCTTCCCCTTCTACCGCCAGCTGTACTCTTACTGTGGGAGTTTGATCACAAGAAACCCGCTACAAAGGCCGGCACTACCCTTGCACTGTCACGGCTGACCCATCTCCCACTGTGCTGCTTTGGAGAGTGGCTGTTTTAACTGCGGTTTTTGCTCCACTTTGCTTGTCTCTGCGCTGCGCTATAACTTTCTCTTTTTTTTTTCTCGCTCTAGAAACGTGTGATCGATGATAATTTCACCGGCAGCCCTACTGAGACACATCCGAATGCGTGCAAGGTCATCGGGCCGGCGGCGGCGGAGGACAGTCCGATGAACTTCTGCCGACTGGGCACACGAGAGCAGATCAAATCAGATCAAATGTGATTAGACGACTCCAGCGCTTTGGACCTTACTCATTGTACTCTCAGGCCCAAACCCATTTGATCTACTCCGTCATGGAAACGTTGATGCAGATCGTGTACATTTATTTTATCGATCAGTTTTCTGAGTGAGCCTGACGTTTTCTTGAATGAGTGAATTATTGGTATGTGTTGGCCGAATGGGACTGACACTGACGTGCTTGCAAGCAGCATCTATAGGATATGATGTCAGCAAAATTGTGGTTGGTCTTCGGCAACAAGAGGCACAGATCTTCATGAGCCCCTGCAATACGTAGGGACTCATGAAGATCTATGTCTCTTGCAGATGGTTTATGAGGGTGTATGATTTCATGTAATAATACTATTCATAATAATAATGATTACTATATAGCGGTTAACTTCAAAGACTAGAGCTCTAGGCGCTTAACAATAAAATAACTAATTACAGGGGAAAAGAAAAAGAAAAGAAAGAAAGAAAGAAAGAAAGAAAGAAAGAAAGAAAGAAAGAAAGAAAAAGAACAGATGGTGTGTGTTCGCCGTTATCATGCACACTATGACCTAGAAAAGGACTGTGATTGCTGTGTCAGCGCAAATGAACCGCTGATGAAACTTGCATCAGTGGTTTAGAACGCGACGCACATTTCATAACCCCTCACTGCTGAGAAAAAGGAACACTTACCAAATGCAAGAGCCATAGATCCTCATAAGCCCCGCAGTATCGATCACCCTTTAATTTCTCTAAAGGATTTATGAAGTATTTTGACTTACTTTTAATTTTGTTCGTGAAAAAAAAAAATGAGTCTGCGTATGCAGTATGAAAAGAATGTCGCCAAGCTTGCAATGTGATTATAAACAATACAAGATTGAGAATTTTGAAGTGGCCCACGCAAAAGGTGCAGCTATCCAACGTCAGCAGTGCGTTCACACCGATGAACGTATAACGTATCTTAACCCTTTGGGTGTCGGTGGCGGTTTTAGTCGCGATGATTCCTGCAGGAATCATCGCGACTAAAACCGCTACCGACACCTAAAGGGCTAGATTTATCGATAGTTCACCTGCGGCTATCTACCGCACGTCAGGAAGTCTAGATACTAGACAAGGATATCACCTAGTTTGCATTAGATATAGCGGGGCCGTCACCCCTTCGTTCAATGCACTCTTCTCCGTACATTACTGCACCAATAATTGCTGTCACTGCTCTGCAACACGAACTCAAGCAGCGTTTCGCTACTCCGATTAGCCCCTTCGACGCCACCGATCACGAATTTAGGCGTCTGAGTCCACTGCACGCTGACCGACATTCGCGTGAAGAACACACATGAAATGGGACCAAAAAATAATCACGAAGAACGCAGAACGAACAAGAGACATATATCCTCATGAGCCCCCGCGACTGCGGGGGCTCATGAGGATGTATGTCTCTTGCAGCTGGGTGGCGTCCGCCTCGCCCCAGCAGTGAAGGGGTCAAGACAGTATAACGCGATACTCGGGAACCAGTCGAAAGTCAAGAGCCTGAAACCATCATTGCTGACCCATCTAGGTGAATCCTTATGGTGAACGTTCTAAGCTAACACTTATAAATAACGGCAGGCTGTTGATTGTACTTACCATAATTACGGGCGTGTTTGATATACGTCTGGTCTCCCAAGACAGGTTCTCAGATGTAAATCGGTATAGAACGTAACTACAGCAGAAAAAGGCTGTAAGTTTCACAACCCCCCCCCCTCCCCCAACCCCCCCCCCCCAACCGCCCCCCCCCCTCATACAAAGAAGAAGAAGAAGAAGTGAACTGGTATGTCATTTTGAACCTTAACGCTTGGAGCCGTAAGATATAATATTACAGACCAGAACAGATAATCATATGCACACACCTTTCTCATGTTTCCAATTTCAAACTTGGCAGAAGCTATAATAATAAAGGATGTATCAATGTCAACGAAGCGGATAAAGGCATTAGAATCATCGACAAATTTACGCTCGTTTTCTGTACACCTATGCGTAATGCTTTCGCAGTCGCTTGGCTGAAATTACAGGTCACGTTACATATTCAAATGAGGTAGGTGAAGCAGTACGGACAGGTGTTTTAAAAAAAAAATCTTTTGCCTTCTGTGGCACTTTGTAAAGAGGCAGTATGCTGGAATTTGTTTAAAATCTCTTGATAGATGAGAAGAGACATGTTTGGTGCTTTGATTCATACCAGCCTTGACTTAACCAGCGGACTCTTTTTGGCCTAGTTTGAGTTTGCCAAGCAGATGGTGATTTGAGGTGTGTACCAGATTTGGCTGCTCTTAGGGGTTTGAAAAATGAGAGGATGACTGGGACAGACTAAGGCTAAGGCATTTTAACAGATGGGACTGCAGGGGAGGCCCACTGTGTGCTTTGACCTGAACAGAAGTCATTTATTGAACCTGAACTTCTGTTGTCATGTTAAAATAAATTTACAAGTACTCATCATTATGGTCACATGTTGGCCTATAAATACGTGAAAGTGACTGCTTTCTTCTGACCCCCCTCCCTCCCCCCCCCCCTCTTCTCATCCCACTCCTCCTCAAGCCAAACTCCCGAAAGAATGACAAGAAAAGGGTGGGGCTGTATGACACACGCGGGAGGATTAGAGAGACTACGTTATTGGTGTCACGTCCAGGGACCAGTGAGCTAAAGTCAACGGGCCAATGTCGGCCGCAGTGGGCCCGAGCGCGTTCTTGCGCGGGCCCACTGCGGCCAACATCGGCTCGAGGGCCTTTTGCTGGCTGGGCTGATGCACAATGTTCACGGACGAATATCTGGGGTGTAATGGATCGTCACGAATTAATCAAGTGAATTGCGCATTAGGCCTAGCAGGTGACATTCTATTCTCAGAAAAAATCAAACAACGGGATGGGTAGGGAGGGAGGTGGGTGGGTGGGGGGGGGGATGCAACAGTCGTCCAGCACAGAAAAGGGTGCTGCCAGAATAGCTTGGCTCGACTAAACAAATTCAAGGGTGGTGCCAAAATAGCTTGGCTCGACTATATCCATTCAAGGGTGGTGCCAGAGTAGCTTGGCTCGACTATAACAATTCAAGGGTAGTGCCAAACTAGCTCGGCGCCGGTAGGCGCCAAACGACTCTGGCACCATCACTTGAACTATCATGCTCAGTCCGTCTCCTGTAAGTCAGGCCGTCAAAATGTGTTTTACACCATGAGTCCTAGTTGTTCCTACTCCACGCTTTAGTTTCATGATAGTTCAAGGATGGTGCCAGTATGGCTTACCTAAGTTGTGATTTGTCCTCTGAAGACTACATTGCAGATCAGGAGACAGACTGACCGTTATAATTCACAGATGGTACCAGACTGGCTTGGGGATTGTCTTTATGGTTTAGGAGACAGACAGGTCACGAAAAGGGTGGTGCCAGAATAGCATGACGCCCACGATGACAGACTGCATTACAACCCAGGGGACAGATCGACCATGGTAGTTCAAGGGTGATGCCAGAATAGCTTGGCGCCTACAGGCGCCAAGCTATTCTGGCATCACCCTTGAACTGTCATGGTCAAGCTAAACTATTCAGGAACGACCCTATAACCATTATGGTCGATTCATATTTTGCTGTAGAGTGTCAGGGCTGAATGGGTTTAAAAGTGTACTGACCTTTCTCAGTCGTCGCTCCTTTATGACGGCAGCGATGACCAGCAAGTTGCCCACAAGGGTACAGAAGATGATCAGCGCGGCGAAGACCGTTATGGTGATGTTGGCCACCGACACGTCCCACTGCACCTGCCCGAGAGGGCGGGCCTGGCTGTCGTTTGCCTCGGGGGTGCCCTTGGAATCACTGAGGCGGAACACTTCCAGCATATCCAAGCCATCTCCGGGCTCCACGGCCACACCCTCCTCTGACGAGGTGAATGGAAATTGGAAGTTGGAGGAGGGTGCATTAGCTCCCATCATGTGCGTGTCTGGAAGCGTGGTTTGGAGATAAGAGCGAACGTCGTTGACATATTTAGCGTGTACTCAGAAACTCCATACTTTTTGCCGGAGCAAGTAAATCAGCGGCATGATGTGCCACGCAGCCCTTCGTCCGGTCTCGAAGTCAGAACTGATTCAAGGAAGGACCGAAACTTCAGAAACCTTTCAATCTGCGCGGACTCAAAAAGTTTTAAAGCAGTATGCGACAGCAACTATAAGAAGTATTTAGTCACAGCAGTTGAAAACATACACTCACTTCTGTATGAGTACCGTCCAGAGATCGTGTCCACGAGAATGATTCAGGAGTTCTCGCAGAAAGTTCGAGAAAGTGTTCAAAACTTCAGTTCCACAGTTCTGTACAGCTGAAGCACGTCGTCACATACCACACTGAAATAAGCTCCAGAAGTTATATCATAAAGTAATATTCCTGAAGTCAAGTCACTGAATTTATACTCCAGAAGTCGTACCAAAAGTCACCGCACGCACCCTCACATGACGCACCGCATCATAGTCCATCAAGGTGTCTAATGCCAGAGGATGCACGGCCACTCTGCCAAGCGTGCTGCCCGCACATCGGCACCGTAGTAAATAAATAGGCGGCGATTCCCACAATGACAGCCAGCCAGCCTTTCACCCAGACACTGTCTCAGTTAGTCTCAGATCGATACATAACCGTCACGTGACCAGCCCACCCTCCAGGCGCTCCATTCACAACTTGCAGACATAGGCCGCGTGAAACTCGTGCGACGTAGTGGCCCAGCCTCTCTACGATTGGTCAAAAGGCCGATGACGCAATATAGGTCAGAGGGCACCTGTTGAACGCAGACGAGATGTCAGTATTAAAGATCCGGAAAATAGCACCGGAAGGGGTCGATACCTGGGTGGAATGGATAGGGAAGGAAAAGGAGTGGGATGAAAGATCCCTTTCAAAGTGCCAGTCAAGCTAGCAAGAGGCAGTCGGGCCGTTGTCGGCGTTAGTTGTCTATCAACTAACGCCGACAACGGCCCGCGACATCAGCCAGAATACTTTTTACATCCTCTCAAAACGACTGATTTATAATCGTTTATTACCAGTCTAATATCGTAGGACATTCATCTACAAGTACGGTACTCGAGATGTGTCCCGAACCTGACCAGGGAATCGCTTCTATAAGCACATTTCAGGTATACAAATAGCGGTTACAACCACAAGGGTACAGAAGATGATCAGCGCGGCGAAGACCGTTATGGTGATGTTAGCCACCGATAAGTCCCGCTGTCACGGTCGATCCGGCTCATGGCTTCGGAACCGGAAGTGCAGGGGTACGTTTTGAAAAAATACGACATCATGTAGACCTACATGTATTAATCAGTGTTTATATGCAGAATTTATGGGATCGAGAAAGGTCCTACCACGAAAAGACACAAGACAGTAAGTCAATTTTTGCGATCAGCGAGATTTTTATTGTAATACTATGAAAATCTCGCTATTCTCAAAATATGTGCTTACTGGCTTTTGCCTTCACATGACAGCAGGGTCAGTATGATACGCGGTGACTAGTTACTCATGGGCGCTCTATCTCGACGGTGTGTGCGTGTGTGTGTGTGTGTGTGTGTGTGTGTGTGTGTGTGTGTGTGTGTGTGTGTGTGCAGGGGGGGGGGGGGGCAAGGAGGTAATCTGCCCTGATAAGGCCGCATGTCCGTATTTTTGTGAAAGCGAAATTTTCAATGTACAAAAAATATCGTTTTTCCCCCCAAAAGTAGAAAATAAAAATAAAAAGAGAGAGAGAGAGAGAGAGAGAGAGAGAGAGAGAGAGAGAGAGAGAGAGAGAGAGAGAGAGAGAGAGAGAGAGAGAGAGAGAGAGAGAGAGAAGAAAAAAGAAAAGAAAAGAAAAGAAAAAATATCTAGACAGCCCTTTGGCAAATCATGAATCAGGGCAGTGATGTAAGCAGGGTTTACGGAAAGAAGGGTTTGATACGATGTGGGGTACGAGGTCGAAAAGGTTCGGGTGATGTCTTGGTAGATTTTGAGAACACAGATGAAAGACCAACACCGTGATCCTCGGACTAGGAAGCGAGATCTAACTATATATGAAACCACCTAGGTGGGGCATAGTCCCTCAGATGACAAGAAGAAGGTTAAGTATCAAAACTCGTCTCTCTGCGCCTGAGGAACCGCAGGATGTAAATGTATGTGCTCAGGCCAGCAAGAGGTGTAGATCCTCATGAGCCCCTGCGGATGCAGGGGCTCATGAGGATCTAGACCTCATGCAGTTGGGTCAACTGAAACAATATCAAAGACCAGTTCAAATTCGTCTGAGATTGAAAAAGAAAACAAATCCCCCAGTGGTAAACGTACCAGCCCACAAATGAGTTTCCAGAAAGGGACGAGACGGTATCTTCAAACTTAAAATCTTGCCAGCATGAGTCACAGAACCTCATGAGATCCCTCAGCCTAAAGAACTGTCCACAGTCCGTACAGACTGCAAGGTCTCACGAGCCACTGTGCCTCGTGCAGACGTACAGGGTCACCGCCGAGGCACTTCCAAAAGGAGGGGGGGGGGGGGGGGGGGTGGAGAGGGAGGGGGGGGGGCAAGGACGGAGAAAGAAGACCAGGAGGAGAACACCCAAGGGAAGAGGAGACAACTCTTCAAACCACATCTGATGAGTCCTTCGCTTGAACTTGAACGTAAATGAGCTGACGCGAGTTTAAAGCACTGCACCCCGAGGTCGATATCCCTACTTGGTGGGAGGTGTCATCTGAGGACAGCATTAACAACTCCAAAGACAGATGGACCGTGAGAGTTCTGGGGTGGTGCTAGAACAGCTTGGCGCCGCAGGCGCTCTACAACAGAAATCCCCAAAATTTGGACGTTGTGTTTTCACAATGCAGTTCAGGAGACGTATCGACCATGATAGTTCAAGGGCGGTGCCAGAATAGCTTTGCGCCCGTAGGCGTCCTGGCACCCGTAGGCTTCCCTTGAACTATCATAGTCGATCAGTATCTTGTAGTGCGCCAGGGCCGAATGGGTTAAGTGTGTCGGGGGGGGGGGGGGGGGGGGTGGAGGGGTGGGGGGGGGGGGGTGGGGGTGGGGAGGGGAGGGAGGAGAGGGGAATATGGTAAGTAGGTCATCCGGAAGAGATCGAAGCCTCACAGTAAAGTCGTAGGGATTTACAGAAAACGGGAAAAGGCGTGAACGAAAGAAAGAGAGCCGGAGGGGAGGGAATAATGGTGGTGGTGGTGTGGGAGGGGGGGGGGGCTCTTGAAAGTGGAATTTACGTTGTAGGAACATGGGTTTGAGGGGGGAGGACGGAGGCGGTGGGGTGGGATAGGTGGGTGCGTGGGTGGGTGGGGGCGGGTACTGTCACGTACGACTTCTCGGCGACCTCGTTTCGTGAGTCGCGAATCACGATGTCGAAAAACTTGATTTATTGCTATTTTTCTTAAATGAATCGTGATCCACACGACGTTTTTGTATGTTTCATATTAAACGAAAACAACAAATACCCTTTTCATAGGTTTAAAGGCCCCGCCACACTTGCCGGTTGTAACCCGATTTTGAAGCCGATTCCGATCCGATTGCGATCGGATGGCGTCATATATCCGATCCGATCGCAATCGGCTGGGAATCGGGTGTTTAGAAACTGCTCTATTTTTCCGATCCGAATCGGCCCCGATTGTAAGCTTCAACCAATCAGCGCGTCTCGCAAAGCACGTCGTTTCAGTTTTCAAATGGCGGAAGATCAGTCAACCACCTTCGTTGCCGATGTTTCGCCCGCCTCCGTCTTCCAGAATATGATGTAAAACTGCTGATAATGCAAGCACATCATCATCACTGTCCAAACTAGCAGCTATTTCGCTGAACAGGTACGACCTTGATCTTCGATTCAAACCGGTCGGCTAAATAAAGTTGGGGAATGTGTGGCAGTGCACACGTTTTTGCAGTCCGGTCCGATTACACTCCGATTCGAAACTGCTCAAGAATCGGCCTCAAAATCGGGCATGTGTGGCGGGGCCTTTTAACGCACACTCTGTATACCGCGATCACGTGTCATCTTGTCTCAGTCATACCTCGTATCTCGCAGAAAAAAACGCCCTATCTCTAAAAAGTTATATCACTGCATGCCCGAAAGGAAAAGGATGCAGGGGTAGGGTGGGGATAGGGTTGGGGGGGGGGGATGGAAGACTTTTCCACCATTTACCGAACAATCAAACGACGGGGATGGGATGGAGGGAGGAGGATTGGGTTAGTTTCCCAGGACCAGTCTCAGGTGGAGTTCCAATTATGGGAAAAAGGAAAGACGGGAAAAAATCCTATAGAATGGGGGTGGGGAGGAGGGGGTTGGGGTGGGGGGGGGGAGGGGGGTTGGGGCACAGGAACCTATTGCGAACCCTCCCCCTCGTCCTGCCCTGTCAGAGCTGTGTGTTAAGGCGCAAGGTTCAGCCTATGAAAACGATTCACCATGGCCGTCGAGCTCTTGTGGCTGATGAACTCCTTTGTGGGTGAGTGAGGGTATATGCGGTCGTGCTTAGAAACACCAAACACACAATGGAACATACTGATACGGTATCCCCCGGACCACTCTATGATCAGAAGAAATGACCAGAAATCCGGAAGAAGATTTGGAAGAAAAATGATCATAGAGGCACGCACTGCACGAAGTACCCTTTCGGCTTAACAATCGTTCGCTTCAAACGAAATAACACTGACTCTCAAATTGATGAAAACTCGAGGCAGATCTTGTTCGACAAGATGCATAGAATCTCATGTGCCCCTGCAGCTGCAGGGGCTCACGAGAATCTATGCTTCTTGCGGATGAGATGAACTTTCGCCTTGGCAGTCGTCCGTTTTGAACGAAATAACACTGATTCTCAAGTTAAGGAAAACTTGAGGTAAATCTTGATCGGCAATATGCAAAGATTCTCACAAACCCCTGCAGCTGCAGGGGCTCGTGAGAATCTTTGCCTCTTGAAGATGGAAAAGACTGGGGGGAATGTATTAAGCCGTTCCCTGCCATCGGACCTATAATTTATATTGTTTTTGAAATCTTTGTTCATTTAACGACCAAATGCCACAGACACCCAATGAACATAGACACGCACTCGTCTCAGCAAGAGGAATAGATTCTCATGAGCCCCCGCAGTCGCGGGGGCTCATGAGGATCTATACCTCTTGTATTTGAATCGTGTTCATTTTTTCTCGACAGTCGAGGGGTTAAGGTACCATTTCTCTAAAATCCTCCGACGCATTACCTAAACAGCTGAAACAGGAGACCTTTCCTTGCACTTAAGAAAGATCACTAGGTCAGAAAACCCATTAGGTTCCATATTTAGCCTCGATCAAATTTACTTTTTTTTTTTAGCAATGCTGAAATACAAGATCTGCAATGTCTGTATGAAAATTTATAACATACACATTTTCTAACTTAGACTTCGAAATACATTTACAAAATATTCATGCCTACATGTAATTTTGTAAAGAAAGCTTCACACTCTCACAACCGACAAAATCACATTTTATGGACATGGTTAATAATTCGCAATATGTCTTTTATAAATGTAGTTAGTATATCATACTGCTGGACAAAACCCTTACTTGTGACGTTTTAATCCCTTCGCTGCCAGTGACCGCGAATTGCGCCTCTGGGCCAGCACACTCTGACCGACGATAAAGTGAAAAGCACAGATCTGAATGGGACCAAAGTTAGACATAAAGAACACAGGACTAGCAACTGACATAAATCCTCATGAGCTCATGAGGGTTTATGTCTGTTGGGGTTTATATATATATATATATCTTGCAGCTGGGTAGCGTTCGCCTTGCCAGGGAGGTTACAGGGTTAAAGTCGTAAAATTAAAGACGTTTCTTCTTTGATCCTCCTTTGAGCGTAGGAGAGCTCCATCGACGCGCACAAGGGGCAATAGAAAACCCCTGTTATGTATGCTTACTCAAATGGATTGTAAAAGGGAGGATTGAAAAGTTTCAGATGAGGCAATATAACATTGAGAGCCTGTTGTATCGGCAGATTCTAGCAATCAAATATGGCCCTGGAGCAGAGAGTTGTAAGAATGTTAATGCATCATGACTGATGTAACATGAATTTATTAACCCCTGCATTGCCGCATCGCGGCTAACACGAAGCAACGCGAGGCGCCACACGACACGACATGGCACGGCACGACATGATACGGCAAGACACGGCACGACACGACACGACAGGACGACTCGACTCGACTCGACTCGACGCGACGTGATGCGACACGAAACTCACAACAGAGCTGCAAAACAACAACAGCAACACCCAAAATCCTCATATTTTTACGGAATACCTGATAAGCATTCATCAGCATTGCGAGCGAGATTTTTAAATTAATACCGTGGTGTGGCATAATGGAAAATTTAATGGATAATGCCATAATTTATCTTGGTCTAGTTTTTCTCTGAACGCAACCAGGGAAGAACCAGTCTTGCCTGCTGGCACCCCATTGGAGGAGGTGGAGTCCTTCACCTATCTCGGGTGCATCATAGACAAAAAAGGCGGCACTGATGCAGATGTCAGAGCACGAATCGGTAAAGCCAGAGCAGCCTTTCTCCAGTTGAAAAAAGTGTGGAGTTCCAGAGAGCTGTCACAACACACCAAAGTCCGGATTTTCAACTCCAACGTAAAAGCAGTTCTATTATATGGAGCAGAGACTTGGAGATTGACAAAAAAACACAGTCAACAGAGTACAGATCTTCATAAACAGTTACCTTAGAAGAATTTTGAAAATCCACTGGCCAGAGAAGATCAGCAACGTCAGACTCTGGGAGAGAACAGAACAGATAACAGCAGAGAATGAAATTGGGCGAAGAAGACGGGGATGGATTGGTCACAGTCTGAGAAAGCCAGCTTCCAGTATCACTAGGCAGGCATTGTCATGGAACCCCCAGGGAAAGAGGAAAAGAGGCAGGCCGAGAAGCACCCGGCGTCGAGACCTCCAAGTAGACATCAAGAGACTGGGAACCACCTGGAGTAAAATCGAAGGAGACGCACAGGACAGGAGTCGCTGGAGGTCTCTCGTCGACGGCCTATACCCGGGTAGGGGTGACAGGCGTAAGTAAGTAAAGTAAGTAAGTTTGTTTTTTTTTAAGCCATTCGCTGACAGTGATCACGAATTTCGCGTCTGAAACCACTGTATAATGACCGACATTCGCGTGAAGAACACAATGTTACTGGGACCAGCAATAAGCGTAACGAACGGTAGGACTAACAAGAGACATAACCCTCATGAGCCGCCGCGAATGCGGCGGCTCATGAGGGTTTATGTCTCTTGCATTTGGGTAGTACATATCACCTTGCCCCTGCAGCTAAGCGGTTACTATTGAATACGAATCTGGACACAACAAGCAGGTCCGAAGAAAACAACAACCCGCAAATAGACTCACAGGCTCCGGGAAGAATATTAACAATCGAGATTTAAAACGGGGAATTGAAGTCGTGGGGAAAACCCATTCACATTGCAATTTATCTGACACATCTGAGGCCGCAGAATGCAGAACTTTCTGAAAAGCAATTTGGAGACCTCATCAGCACCATAATACTCACATCGTTAAATCTCGTTTCGTTCTTTGCAGCACGAGAACTGCTCACAGCCGTCTTCACTGGCGGTGCATGGGACTTGAACGACGTGTGACGCGTCACCACTCGGTGGCGCTTGCACCTGAAGCCAAGCGCAGCAGGGGGTTGGAGAATAACAACATCCTATCTCCCGATCTCCCCCAGCTGGTGATTCGGCAGCTCGTTTTGTTCAGGACGTATCTCCAAAATGTTCTGAAATAAAGAGGCAGAGAAAGTGATCCTTTGGCTGCCGGAATCATCGCGACAAAAAGCGCTGCCGACAGCCAAAGGGTTAAACTCCTGTGCCTGCAGTCACTGGTTTTGTTTACAGTATCGGTGTCTTAACACATTCATCCCTGACGCACTACAATAGGAGATGGGTCGACCATGATAATTCAAGGGTAGTGCCAGATTAGCTCGGGGCCAAGCTAATCTGGCACTACCCTTGAATTATCATGGACAATCCATCCCCTGCAACAGGTGATAGTCGTTAGATGACGCCTCCAAACTTTGTGAAATACGTGCTTCGGGCTGAAAGAGTTAATCTTGCACAATGGGATAAAGAGTTGTAGAATAGACAGAAGTGTGTTGAAGAATGCCAGCGTTTAATATTTCTCTCACAGCTGGTGATTTAGCTACACGTTATTTTAAGGACTTCAACTACGACTCCTCGAACGCTTCCACCAGCGCTGCCTGCGAACCATCCTGGGCATTCACTGGAGTGACTATGTCACCAACGTCGAGGTCCTTGAACAGGCTGAAACTGTGAGCATCAAGGCTTTGCTGCTGCGGACACAGCTCCGCTGGGCGGGGCATGTCTCCAGGATGGAGGATCATCGCCTACCAAAGATCACCCTGTTCGGCGAGCTTGCTACTGGACACCGTGACAGAGGGGCACCAAAGAAGAGATACAAAGACTGTCTCAAGAAGTCACTTAGTGCCTGCCAAATCGACCACCACCAGTGGTCTTCGCTTGCTGCGGACCGTGACACCTGGCGCTCCACCATTTACAAGGCAGCTGTCTCCTTTGAGGACTCTCGCAGAGCTAGCCTTAAGGACAAGCGGCTCAGGAGAAAAAACAGAGATGCCGCAGCTCAGAACCCTGGCCATACCTTCCCCTGCAGCCACTGCGGTCGAACCTGCCTGTCTCGGATTGGCCTCCGCAGCCACGAACAAGCCTGCAGACGTCGTGGGCAACTCCTATAAAATCTTCGTTCGCGAAGTCAAGCCAAGAGAGATTTTAAGGACGCAAATCACATAGTCGGCAAGAATAACCTTTGACTGTCATTAGCGTCGTTGAGACTGCTGCAGAAAAAACACACGCTTACAACAGTGAAAGTGTTAACCCCTTTCACTGACAGTGGAAGCAGATTGTGTTTTTGAAATCTTTACTAACTCAGCGCCAAAGGGCACAGTCGCCTAAGGAAAATGGCGACAAAGTGGCGTCTGCAAGAGGCACATATCTTCATGATAAGATAAGATAGTTTATTGTCATATGTTACCATGTAAAAAAACAATAAAAACATTGGGATTTGTCTTGATGTCAATTACTAAGATTAAAATAATACGCGCGCGCGCGCGCACACACACACACACACACACACACACACACACACACACACACACACACACACACACACACACACACACACACACACACACACACACACACGCACGCACGCACGCACGCACGCACGCACGCACGCACGCACGCACGCACACACACACACACACACACACACACACACACACACACACACACACACACACACACACACATTAAACTTTAAAATATGATTTTCATGCTAAATACTAACGGCGCACGGGCATATAACCACGAGGGCTCATGAAGATATGCGTTGTTGCTGTTGGATGTGTGGTTAAAGGCTTCCCTACACGGAGAAACGAAATGCACAAGAAACGAAACATTTTTAATTTATTGCATCGAAATGCCTCCTCCGCACACGTAGAAACGCGGTGAAAATTCATTTCGATTGGTACAGGGGAAGTAACTCTTCACTGACACATGTTCTGGTTTGTATCGGTGGATATCGGGTCATATTTCTGACTACTGACGCTTAAAAACTAAACATATAAGACATGTGTGCCTTCACTTACACAATTAAAGTGAATTGCCGACCATATCGAATAACCGTAAGCGCTTTTGAATGCGTAAACAAGGCTGGTTCAAGTGAATCGAGGATGCCGCCGTCTCGAAGCGATAGCCGCCATTGGGTAGGCCGGCGGCTTCGCAGAGCAGCCGATGAAAGTGGGGTTCAGAAAACTGACCTAAAATCATATTTTGGTAGTACTTTAGTGATGATACTTGATAGATTTCATTTCAAAAACGATTTCTCCGCTTAAATCTTACAGAATTGTGCGTCACATCATGCAATTCTAGCCATAATAGACCTGAATCCACGGCATCGCTTTACCGTTGCTATCCTCAGTGTTTGGGCTTGAATGACGTCAGATTGGCAGCGGACGACACTGATTGGGTAACGGTAGAAATGTTTCGGCGAAATGTTTCGCAAAATAGAGACAAGTTCTATTTCGTGAAATGTGTCGTTTCGCATTTCGTGAAACGGTGAAATGTTGGAGAAATGTCTGAAATGCGGACATTTCGACGAAATGTTTCGTTTCGTTTCTCCGTCTGAGGAAGCCTTATGTTTTTCTCGGCAGTAAAGGGTTTGCCAGGGCGTTTCGTCCTCAGTTGGTGAACACCACGCCTTGTCATGATGTGAAGGACACATCCGAGTTGATGTTGAAAGAGAAAGGACGCACAGAGAATAACCCTATGGCTGTCTGTCGGTGGCACTTTTTGTCGAGGTGATTCCTGCAGGAATCACCTCGACAAAAAGCGCCACCGACAGCGAAAGGGTTAAGCCTGCATCCTGGAAGAAGAAAGAATTATGGGAAGAGTGATGAAGACAGGCAAAGTCCGATCTTTTGACCTCTGATCGATCTTTCTTCCCCTAGTGATGTGGCCGAAGCGCTTTGCGAAATCGTGTTTAGACCAGATACTGTCAGGACAAAAAAAAGCGAGTTTAGGGAGGCAATTTAATAAGGCACGTTAAAAAAAAAATACAGCGGGGAATTTATGGAACACACACTTTTGCAGTCACAACAGGCGACACCATGGGAGAATGCGAACATCCAACCTGCGATATTAATCCCTTCGCTGCCAGTGATCCCGGATTTCGCGTCTGAAAGCAAATGGGACCAAGAGTGGGCATCAAGAACACAGGATCAACAAGAGGCATAAATCCTCATGAGCCCCCGCGACTGCGAGGGCTCATGAGGGTTTCTGTCTCTTGCAGCTGGGTAGCGTTCGCCTTGCTGCTGGCAGCTACGGAGTTAGAGAGAGAGAGAGAGAGAGAGAGAGAGAGAGAGAGAGAGAGAGAGAGAGAGAGAGAGAGAGAGAGAGAGAGAGAGAGAGAGAGAGAGAGAGAGAGAGAGAGAGAGAGAGAGTTTTAGTTAAGGCAAGAAAACATTGTGAAAGCATGGTATCGGCGAAATTTAGCATTCAAAGCCCTCTCTGTCTCTGTCTCTCTCTTGCACAATCCATGTAAGTAGGCAGGTGTAACAGAAGTTTCCCACTGACCCTTGTGAGCATCATTGGAACTCGCCTACGGGCAAAAAAAAAAAAAAAAAAAAAAAAAAAAAAAAAAGCAGAAAAAATAGTCTTTCATTTTACGACAGTCACACATCACACGTCAAGTCAGCCCATTTTGACCAGCATTATTTTAAAACAGATGCATACTGAGAAGACTTATGAAGATGATATTATTTATTGCGAGCTATTAATTTTTGTTTGAATTGCCTGAGCAGGTGCCTTAATTTAATTCCAGATGATGCCAATGCGCAACCGCGAGTACAACCTCAGCCTCAATCGCAGAGGACTGTCGTGATAGCTGAGCTGCCGGCCTCCCACACTTGTAAGTGGAGATGAGCAGATGAGGCTAACCCTTCGGCTGTCGGTAGCGCTTTTTATCGAGGCGATTACTGTAGGAATCGCCTCGACAAAATGCGGTACCGACAGCCGAAGGGTTAGAACAACAGCCGTTCGGGTTACAAGAAAGAGATATAGAAAATTCATACCCCCACCCAACCCCTCCCGAAAAAAAGTTACTGTCACGCATGTAAAATGCACAAATATCCCTAACAGAAATACACTGCATGCACCAGCGTACTCGTTTCTTTCTTTCAGTAAGGCCAGAAGTGACCTCCCAATTACGCAAAAGGCCATCGGGCCGACGTCGGCCGCCGTTGGCCCGATGGCCTTATGCGCGTCGGGGCCTTGTCTCAATGAAAAAAAGGTAAGTGTACGTGTAAGTCCCTTTATGTTGGTCTGTCATTTCTAAGATTGTTTCTGGGTTCTCCTCTGCGTTTCACGGGCCTGACTGTCACCTTTTCTGGTCTGGATTTGCCTATTTTGAATGAAGGCTTACTTTTCACCGGAAACTTTAACAGAATTTTTACTTTATGTCGTGCTTGTTAATTCTCAGCGGGTTTCTTCCCCCCCCCATTCCCCCTCTTTGTTTCTTGAAATTTCTTTACACGGAAGTGGAATCGATTCCACTGAACATTCAATCGTAGCGTAAGGTGGAGAGCCAGATGACGCATTCGCAGTGGCTGTAAAAAAATAAAAAAATAAAAAAAAACCTCAGTGAGATCATGACCCTCGGGCTGACGTCGCACTGAGCACTGTGCGCTGGCCAACTGCGCCCGACATCAGCACAGTGACGTTTTGCTCATCGGATAACGATAAGAATTATTAAAAAAAAAATCCGCATCATGACTTCTTAATTTGCGGTTGGCTTTGTATCAAGTTTCGACGCTACATGATCGCAAAAGATCCTCGGGCTGGCGCCGGCCGCAGCCGGCCCGCTCACTTCCGTGCGCGGGCCGACTGCAGCCGACGTCAGCCCGAGGACCTTTTGCACGTTTGGGGATTTCCATATGCGGCGATCTGCAAGGATTTTCGGCCCACGGCCCTTCAGTTACGTCTGATCTATCTAGGAACAGTTTGTCAGTTTGACCGTCTGTAATATTGTTACCACAGTCTTCAGGGAATAAAAGCGTCTGACACAGAATCGATAGTATATGAAGATGGAAGGGTTGGGATCTGAGGTCCAACACATCGACCCCTTGGCCTTGAGGTTAAACTGAAATTCACAACTAGCCCTCTTCATCCTGATATACTATTGCTTGAAATAAATCTATGACAGTTCAAGGGTGGCACCATCCTTAAACTAAAATGGTTGACCTATCTTCCTAATCTGTAATGTAGCCTTCATAAGACAATACTACTACTACTACTACTACAGGCTACTACTACTACTACTACTACTACTACTACTACTACTACTACTACTACTAAAGGATATTTGTTAAGCGCTTATTCTAAAAGTAGCTCAAAGCGCTGATAAATGAAAAGGCTAACAACCAACACGCACACACACACAACACACACACACACACACACACACACACACACACACACACACACACACACACACACACGCACACACACACAAACACACGCATACACACACACACACACACACACACACACACACACACACACACACACACACGTGACAGTGGTGATGAATTGTGCATGGCTGGAGAAATGAACTAGTGAAAGACAGCGTTGTAGAGGTGGGTTTCGAGAAGTTATTTAATTGAGGGGAGCGTTTGACAGTTACGGACAGGGGCGGGGAGGCTGTTCCAAGTGGCGGGGCGAAGATGGGAGAAGGCACGACCGCCACGTGTTTAACATTTGAAATTGGGAAGGCGAAATTTACGTGTGTCAGAGAAAGAGCGAAGGGTGCGAGATGGCGTATATAGATGGAGTAAGTCAGACATATAAGCAGGAGAAGTTAGGTTGATAGAGTTGAAGCACATGCAGGACACTGAGTTTATACAGACTGAATGCGTTCTTGTACGGGCAGCCAGTGGAGTTTCTCAAGGGCGGGGCGGATATGGTCACGCTTAGCACGCGCAGAACTAAACGGGCAGCACAGTTTTGCACTCTCTGCAGTTTATCTAGCTGGGTTTTAGGCAGGCCGGAAAGGAGGGAGTTACACTGAGTAGTCTAACCGTGATATGACAAAGGAGACAAGGATTGCAGTTGCTTCGGGCGTCAGATACTATTAAGGGACCAAAAATAAAATCAGAAAAAGGGAAGATTAATGAGTGATTGGTTAATTGTTGTGGGACCAAAGTACTCGTGAAAAAAAAAAATTGAATGAGGGAAAAGAATATCGGCTGCTAGTAGCCATAGGGAGACCAACATGTTTAGGATAGCCGAGAGACAGAGCACAATAAGTCGTGGGTATATTGATAAGCTGGGACGGGGTAGTGACAAGAGGAAGCGATGAGTACGTGCGGGAATGCAGGACTAAACTATTTGGCGGGGCATGGGGTCAGTACTTTCCCGCCTGATTCTGCAACCAAAGAATAGAACTACTAGTGTCTGTGGAAAATTCCAGAATTTGGAAAGAAATAGTCAGTTCACTTACAAAATAATTACATTAATGTTGTGAAGCGGGTGCTACGCTGAATTGGATGCATGGATCGGGTTGTGAAATGCATGTTTAGTATATTTTATATAGTTATTGAAGTTAGTTGAAATTGATGTAGAGATGTAAATGAATATTCATGACATCGAGTAAGAATACCGTCAGAATGAGGAAGGGGGGACTTTTTCATATACGGATCTGGGCGTGGGAAGACGGACACTTGGCGCTGAGCGAGAGAGACGAAAAGACGAGAGAGTGGAGGTGGCAACGAGATCTGAGAAGAGAAGAGGTGGAGACCGATCAAAAGTAGTGTGGACTAATGTGACCAGAGAATAACGGTTTTCACTACAGATTCATCGAAAGAGGATTTAACCCAAGAGCAATGTGTTATCAGTACACTATTGTGGCAGTGACAATTGTGAACTGACCTATGTGACACCGTGAACATTATAAGATCACCATTGCCAGAGGATCGACAGACTCAGCGCCGCTGAGGACAAGATAGCCACATTATTAACGTATAGAAAACCTGGCCAGGTAAGGTGACTTTATTGTTTATGTGCACAGAACTAGGTAGAATGAAGATAAAGACAGTGTAACAATAGAGACTTAAGACATTAATTAAGTTTGACGTGTTATAATATTTTCATGTAAATAATCAACATATTTAGCATTTCAGTGACTGAGTTCATTAGTGAATCAGTTGTATGAATGCGTGTGTGGGAAGCGCATGCGAGACGGCCCTGCCCAGAGTGAGAGAAATGCGATGAATGAGAAGTCTATAGCTAAAATGATGAGAGTGTGAGCGTGTGAGTGGGGATCCCCTGTTAATAAGATTATATAACCTACACCCACATCACAAACAAACCACCATCTTGGCCACTCGTCCATGACAGATACTGTCTAACACTGCTAATGCACCGAAATTCAATGAAAGCGGCTGATCTGCACATATGACTAACATACTGATCCGTAAAGAGGTCTCTGTCAATGAAAACACCAAGGTTTTTGACGCTGTCAGAGAAAGTGATTTAATTTTGACAGAGATGCGACTGGGAAGACAGGACAACTGCGAAGGACGCATACCAGCTGTGATAAGCATGGAGCCTGTTTTTACCATAATTTAGCTGGAGTTTATATTGCTAATCATCCAGTCTTTAACTTTTGTAAGACAGTTTTCCATGTTGGAAATTATACGACCAGCTTCAGGAACGGGATCAGAATCGTGCAACTGTGTGTCATCAGCGAGCATATGATGTCTAACAGAGTACTTTGACAAAATAGTAGCTAACGGCTGCATATACAAAAGGAAGAAAATCGGCCCGAGCACAGAACCTTGGGGCACTCCGAAAAGTAGTGGGGCTGGGGCAGAGTGGCAGCAGTTGATAGAGACAACTAGACGCCGGTTTGTGAGGTATGACTCCATCCAGAGTAAAGTACGGTCAGAGAAGCCATAGTCAAAGTGAAGACGAGACAGAAGAATGGAGTGATCGATAGTATCAAAGACCTGCGGACAGATCGAGGAGAGTAGGACAGACAGCTCATTATTATCAGCAGCGCAAAGGAGATCGTTTAAGATTCTAATCAGGGCAGTTTCAGTGGAGCTGCCAGGTAAGTATACGGACTGGAAGGGATGTAGGAAAAAATTTTCTCTGAGGTAAAACAACCTTCTCGAGGATTTTAGAAATAAAGGGAAGGGTGGAGATAGGTCTGTAATCAGAAGAGTATGCAACAACCGCTACATACAGGATGCAGCTAGCCCTGGACAGGCTGACAGACTGGACCAACAACTGGTGTTTGACCTTTAACCCAGAAAAATCATCAGCCACACTATTCTCTCTCTTTAACAAAGCAAAGGCTGGCATCCTAACACTGGGCAACACTCCGCTGCGGTATGAAGACCAACAGACATACCTGGGCGTCACCCTTGACAGAGGCTGACGTGGAAGCCGCACATTTGGAACGCAGAAGCGAAAGCTAGAAGAAAGCTGAACATCATGAGGAAGCTGGCTGGAACACAATGGGGAGCCAATGAAAAGATCATTAAAAATGTATATCAAGGCATAGTGAGACCACACCTTGAGTACGGATCCAATGCATGGTTGACGGCAACTCAGTCACACCAGCAGACCATTGACAGTGTTCAGAACCAGGCACTGCGTATCATCACCGGCGCAATGAGATCCACACCAACTGAAAATTTGGAAGAGACAACAGACATGTGCATGAGAAGAGATTGCAAAGCCTTGATACAGTCCACAAAGGTCAAGTCTTCCAAAGACCATCCTATGAACGCCAGAATGAAACAACCAACCTCATGGAAACTGAAAAGATCAAGCTTTGTGAAGGATACGAGAGCACTGCAGAGAGAACACCAGCAAACTCCCTGCGCAGGTAGAGGTTCTGAATCCTGCTAGCGAGCTTCCACCCTGGGAAAGCAAGCCAGAAAACATCACCATCTCTTCCACGGTACACTGCATCACCACCAAAGATCAGCACAGCACTGTGAGCAAGAAAGCCCTGACACTGGCCATGCTCGAAGAAAAGTATCCCCAGGAAGCATGGATACGGGCATACACCGATGGATCAGCCACAGATGCAGTTCAGAATGGAGGGGCTGGGGTGTACATTCAGTACCAAAACGGTAAATGGCAGGCAGAGGCAGTACAAACAGGCCTTCACTGCACAAATTACAGAGCTGAGGTGGAAGCCCTGGTCCGCGCTGCAAACACCCTTAGTGGCACTGCAGACCCTGATGCCCAGATTCTCTTCCTGACTGATGCCATGTCTGTCCTTGAGGCAGCAACAGCAAGCAA